>JAHWFP010267077.1:12299-37307 GCA_023313725.1 Lithobius niger | reverse complement strand
AAAAAAAAATCCTAAATTAAAAAAACATCAGCTAATTGGGTTCAAAGTAAAACCTCCGATAACTAACTGATATTTCTAGTAGCCAGTAAATAATTAGGCAAATATCAACGTTATTCACGTAGTTTTACAACAAGAAAAGAGTAAGCTGTGCCACTAACACTGACTTTTATTTTGTCAGGCGACCAAACTCTCCTGATCACAGAAATTGCAGCCTTTTCTGTTACATTGATTTGTCCTCAGATGGCTGAAAACAGCCAAACTACGTTAGCTATAAAGACGTAAAGTTTTAAGTGGTCGCCATGAGCATCTGGATGTTTCTGTTAAACTTGGCGGGCGTCATACTAGCGTGTATCTTGATTATTAATATTTTAAATCTAGGGAAGTCACTTTGCGAAGCAGTTGCATTAAACAATAAATAATTATTCGCCACGGCAACCCAAACAACGGTTGGCCGTTTTATTTTTAGTCACACGACGATGGTCTACATTTTTAGTGTAGTCTATACAAAGGGACTGCAAATAACTAAACAGAAACTAAATGCTGGAGTAAGCGAATGCCTATTAAAATAAATATGATAGAAGGTTAGGTCTACTTGAAAAAAATGATAAAATAAGAAAAAGGCCAGCAAAGAGCATCAGATAGTCACACCGAAAGGCAAACAGCCGAAACTTAGCCGAGTGAGTATTGCATCCAGATTTGTAGGGGCATTACCATTTTAAAATTAATACTAAATATAAATTTGAAATAAAGTTGTGTTCACTACACCTACAAGAGGCCCAAAGCCTGTTTCCTAGTAATAAAAAATTACTTCATTGAATTAACGTTTTCTTTTGGGACAATACATCATTTTTTAATGCACAAGTTAATAATCTGCACATTACGCTTTGTTGCAAAAGTTGGGCCGATTTAATGACCGAAAAAAGTAGTCTGGTTTTTTCGGAGGGGGAGGGAGGGGACTGTTGTTGCGAAATGTTCGTGCTACACGTCTTTTGATGGATGCGAGGGCAGCCATTGGATGGATTTACATCATCTATGCTGCATCTACCTATACAGCCATCAAGACTCGAGACGCAGCAGCGCTTCTCAATAGTGAAGAGGTAATTATTTGGTATAACTACTTTTCATGCTAGCGACTTAATTCACCTACCTACCAATTCCTTTTCTCGTTGCGGTTCAAAAAATCGTAACGAAAACCGTGCGCAAACGCTTATTTATTTTTTTAAATAATTATTAAAACACGTCATAATGCTACTCGCATTCATAGAGACGCCGCCATACTACGAGATGAAAGCGGAAGCAACAAGGGGGCTGAATGGCATAGACGATCCCACTGCGGACGCCCATGCTACTGTGGACACACACACACACACACACAAACAAACAAATATTACGAGCTTAGTTGTATAGATTCGGAGCTAAAACAGAATTGGTAAATAATCAGTCAGTAATTCAATGGAGAAGGCAGGATTGAGGCTTAATGGTGTGTCTACAGCTAGGTTATTAACACCGACCTCGGGCACAGTGCAGTGGACCAGGTTGTTACTGTGCCACACATTACAGAGATGTTAACAACCCCATATCTACATCTTATAATACTGTGGTTACATTACTTAGCGTAATGGCCGTTTAAATGAGAGCTGCAGATTACAGTTTTTCGGCCAAGCTAGCATGCTATTTTCTGTTTTACGGGGGAAAAAACTTACATCATTTCTAGCCATAACTACATTGCGTTTGTAGACGTTGTGCTTTACAACGCCTAAAACGTCATTTTAAGACCCAGATAGAGCATCCTTATAACGGGTTTTAACATTACGTAGGTATTGCAACGTAAAATGCCATTTTGCAGTGTAGATTACCAACCTTCTGCTGTATTCAATAGCGTGGGGGAAAATATGGTCTGGATATTAACTCTGTTCCTTGTCACTGATGTTGCAGGTCTCACCTGACTGTTGATCTGAGATTGGTCATCAGTCACATCTTCAGGCTGAGACGAGTCTTTGTCTTGTGGCCGAGACAAATTTTCTACTAATTCCTGGGACAAAGTAAAGTCGTTATTTATCTCTTCAGACAAAAGCAGATCTTCGTTTTTCTTTTCGGATGGGGAAGAGCCGTAAGCTTCATCCTGATACAGAGACGAGTAGTTTAACTGCCTCTCGAATGGATGTTTAGTAGCATCGTAAAACAAGGACTAGCGTGTGAGTAAGAAAGGAGCCGACTGCTTCTCTTCCCATTTATGACGGGCTAATGTTTTCCTTTTACACGTTGGAAGACATTTTCAAAGCTAAGGTCAGCTTAAAAAAAAAAAGAATACGAATAATTGCAGAACTACCTCTAAATTTACAGCTTTCATAATTGCGACATCATTCATTTTGCCGTTATTGTGGTTGCCAACCATAGTAAACTTAGTGCTTGTTATAAGTTTATGTTCTGTTTCGTTGTGAAGCATGCAAATTTATCTTTTAGTAGAAAGTTTTTCAAGATTTCTTTTATTTTTTACTAGTCCTTAGCCGTGAAGAATATGTCCAACGAATTTGGAGACCAAAAGTTAGTCCGTGAACTAGTACAGGTATTGGAAAAATCCCAGCGAGAAAATTCGTTCCTGACAGTACTTATCCACCCACGCTTTTCAAGTTATTCTATTGTTTCAGAGTGACAGTTCTACAAAATAGTCGATTCTCTCGTGAGATAACAATGGAGGAAGTAGTGCAGAAACTGTATCGCCTTTAAAGAGCCCGATGCACTGAAACATACATTTGGTGCTGAAGTATTAGTAAACTCTAGGTTTTACGCAAGCATGTCGGGTTGGTTTTAAATGGGGGAAATTATTCTTTATTTACCTTCTGAACTTACCTGTTCTGGTGGAGGTAAGTCTTCATTTTACTTATCGGATGAATGTATGTACGTATTTACAATTTCTGCTGAAAGCAAGTCTTCATTTGATTCCTCTGGAAGAGATGTTCCTTCATTTCCCTCTTGACTTTGAGTCTGACTGTAATTAGAAGTTGTTAACAAGCCAAGGATGAATAAAATTAACAAATTAACTTTACGCATTTTCTCATTTGCACTGATGAAAAAACATCATATCAGGATGAACTTTGTTAGGCACTACTTTGCTTTAAACTACTAACTTAAACAGAAAATGAAGTAGAACTGATGAAAATCTGTTGTGTAACTTTCACTATGATGTTTCAAATAAACTAAATTCAACGAAAACAAAAACTGAGCTCATAAATTAGAGAGTAGGATTTATCACGGCATTGCTTTAAAGTCAGCTCTTGGCGTGTAATGGTGGTGTACAGTTTTTAACCTGCAATAATATCTCGTTACCAACTATCATGTTCATAAAACTGCCATAAAATCTTGTCGACTCATCATCGCCGAACCACTCACCATTAATATTACAACTTCGATTTGTTAAAATTTCCCTATGTATTCTGTTGTTAGTTCAAGCTGACACATTTTTTTTCAGTCTGAGGGTTTATTGCGTAAGTTTATTATCGACTTTGAAAAGTTTGTCTATCTGTCAGTCTGTCTATCTAGTGATATAAAATTGGGCGCTGATGCTGCAGAAGTTTTCATGCATTGGAAGGTCATTCGAAGGTTATTCAAAAATAGAATTCGTAACACATGATCCTGCTAATTCCTAAACATTGAATGGCACCGTTCATTACTTTGAATTTCACGTAAAATGACGTATTTATTGTAAAGCAACAAATTCGCGATGATGAATTTTGATGCTACCCTTTACGACTATTTGTTGCTTTTCTATGATTTCTTATTTTGTACAACTGTCAGCTATGCTTTGGCTCTGTATTTTATTTTCAGTCTGATAATTTCTAATCTTAAGCGTTTTAAAATGAAATTAAACGTTTTAAGTTAAAGAAAAAATCACAAGATAAAGAGTTAAAGAAACAAACAGTGTGCATTAAAGACTGGCCTCATGAGAATACAGGATCTGCCCCAGTAGCACAATGTTTAGAGCATCCGGTTAATAAGCGGGAAGCCCTGGGTTTGAGTCCCAGTCGGGGAATTATCTTTTCTTTCTTTCCCATATTAGTATAAGTAAGTAAAGTATAAACTAGGAATTTAATTGAGTTATGAAGATCACAATATTTGTCCGAGTGAGAAGTGACATTAAACATTATTTCAATTTCTTTATTCACAGGGAAGAAACCTAAATGATTTCTGCCCACCGTTCCACAGGGCTGTGCATTTCTGCTCCATGTACATGATTTCTACTCTGTGTCTAATGTGGCACCCCCCCACCAATGTTTGAGGCAGGAATTGCCCATTCGAACTCGTTGCCAGCGAATTCCATTGTCAGCAAATTTTATCCAAATCTGAAAAAAATTGTGAATATTATTTTGTCCATAAAACAGAAAAACACGTACACAGACAGGCAAACAGGCAACCACACAAAGAGACACAAAGTCCAAATTCATGCGAGTATTAAGGTCATGCTTCGCTCGGTCATGAAGTTTAATCTATAACCATGCAAATTTCTGTTTATAATATTTATTACTTTTTTAATGAAAAAAAAAACATAAACGCATTTTTCTATCACTAATGGTTAATAGGGTGACAAGGTCAGCCAAGTGTCGAATGATGATAAGCTAAATTCTGACATTCGCAAATCAATTTATTTAACTTAACATACACTAGGAATATACTAAGCTTCCGAAGGACAGCGTGACGTGACGTCATTTCGGTGGCACTCGAATCGAACACGCTCGCAAGGTAATACTAAATGATCAATCAATCCAGATGATGAAAAAGTGATGAAAACTGATTTTTACACTTCAGCATTCTGAAAATGTCTTGTAAATTTTACACATGATGTGTCTTTGCTTGACTTGCTGTGTAATCACGTATAAGCACTTTCCATGTATATTTTTCAATCACTTCGTCTGTGTGTTGTATTTGATGTTATTTCTCAATCGAAACTGAACTCCAAATAAATCCAATGCCGTAGCTTTTGCCTTTGCTATTAGCGGCATTAGTCACGAATGAACATGGTCATGTATTAGCAAGTCCATGTTTCTGTGGTCAAAACATGCTGAGAATTCAGCAACACCCAGACCCACATTATAGACCTAAATGGGTGCCAAGTTTGATCCCGATCCGACATATGGTTTGAAAGAAGTTGCCTGGACAGGCAGCCAGACAGAGAGAGTTGGTGAAGGTGTAGTGGTTGGTTCCAATATTAGTGTATCTTGTGTTATCACATGGCTGGTCTTTAATGCAAAGTATCTACTTTATGGCGGTTTCTGACTGCCCTTTACATCTAAAGTATAACTGAACCACTTCTGAAGAAGCTTTATCCAATAATATCCGTCTCTTTAGCAAAAATAATAATACTCTTCACAACCAATGCCAAATCCCCCTTCTCCCCCCGCCCCTACTGCAACAATACTTCAAAATCAGCTAAGGCCACCAAAGATTTATAGCATACCCTGCAATCATCCTGCGTGCATCGCCAACTATGTAGGCCAAATTAAGCAGGAAATTTGCAATCATGTCAGTTCCCACAAAACTAATTTTAATTTGATGAAACCAGAAAACTCACTAGTGGCAACATTTTCTAAAAACTGGGCATAAACCGGATATTCCAAAAAACAGAATTTTATTTCAATTTCTAACACCAAAACCCGTGAAAACTTAAAAATGCTCTGTGTTCACTTAACCAAACCACCTGTTAACAACCACATGATCCCAGTAGCCAATCAGCTATTAAATTCTCTTAAGATAAGGGAGGATGCTGACGTCAACCACTTCTCACCAATCAAAATGGAAGGTCCCATCATTTAAGACCAAACTATATCCTTTTTCTTTTCTCATTCGATCTGCTACCTTGGATGAATGAGTTGATGCTGTTGGTACATTAGCCTGAATTGTATTGGATTTTTTTAAATCTTTTCTTTAAAAGTGTTTAGTATTTTATGTATTGTAATAATTATGGCACCTTACATCCTTATAAACTGTAAGGCTTAGGTATGCCTTGATAAATGTATTTCTTCAGTAGCAAGGTTTTTTTTGCCTTAGAATTGTTTTTTATGGGTTAGGTTCCCTCGCTTGAGAACATCTCCGAACTGGGAGACGAAACGTCGTGAACTATGATTTTACTTGCACTTAATGGCTTCGCTCATCTTTTTAATGTGGAACGTGTTTTTTACTCTACTCCTCTTTGAATAAGTGCATAGAACGCATCACTCCATCTAACTTGTTAAGTGTTGCAGTGGGCACGAAGTCGTATGTGACGTCAGAAGAGCTGTTTATTTAATAAACAGGTTCAGCTAAATCTAGAATTCATGAGACGTAAATCCCAGAGTATGGGTCTTTCCTAACCTACCAATAGGGCATTATTATGGGATGGTGATAGGTGGGCCAGTCCACATTTAAAAGCTCAAAATGGTACTTAAAATTTATCAGGCATAAGTTTTCCTTTTTCCTGTTGGTGGGAGGATGGCTGAGGACTTCTTCTCATCCTCTTCAGGACTGTAAGCGACCAATGCTTCCTTTCCATCACCAGGAACCACAGAGGAGTTTCCCAGGCTAGAGTTACTCAACAGGAGTCCATTGCCTGTTTCATTTATTCAACAAGGAACACATGGTACTGTTGGTTTTCTAAAAGGTTTCTTTGTTGACTTGCAAGTCTATAGCGTAATCAGCATCAACTTATTCAAATTTATGCCACTGCACCACACATTACAAGAATCTTAAACAAACCCCCAAGTCTTAATTTTATCGTACATCTGTACCTACTGCAAAAATGGAAAAATCTCGGATAAGAGGGTGGACTCATGGCCCAATTGACACGCCATGTCTCACGGAAGGTGGAAAATATGAGAATTGTTAACATAAACTGGCTCACGTTTTGGTACTTGGATAAATTATAGCATGGTGAATGAAACCAAGGAAATGAGGAAACCAATAAAATGACAACATATTCCCACCCCCTTGTTTTTTGGTTGCCCTTTTGGTAGACAGAATTACTAAAAAAAACATTTAAAATAAAGTCAAGAGTCGTTAAAACAAAGTCTTTTCGAGGATTGCAATAGAAATTCAAAGGTCTCAAGCGCAACAAGGACCGTGATTATTACCGGATTTCTGTTAGACACCTATTTTCTTTAGTCTTTTGAATGCAGGGTCGAAAAATAGTGCTTGCCTTTATTTTCATCTTCCATTGAAAATGTTGCATTGTGCGCTCTTTCTTTATGCTGGTTGGCCTTCTCATTTGTGCGTTCGCCCTTATTTGTTCCAATTGACTAGTCGAGGCTGGGTTCCAAATTTGGTTTTTAAATGTTCACTTTTGACGGCATTATAAGTTTTCAAAGTTGAGAGTTTAACACGGAGACCCTAGGCTGACCCTTACTAACAAATCAGACAAATCAGACGACATGTTTTCCACACGCAATACTGTTTATCGAATTCCCTGTATCGAGCCAACCTGTACTGCTACATGTGTAGGACAATCCCTTCAAAAAGTTAAGGAACGATGGCATCCCATAAATCAAACTTCAAATTAAAAGTCGAATCAAATTCTTTATTGCAACACTGCCTTTCAACAGGCAAGTCGCCAGACAAATACGCAACAGGCCATACCCCCGATTTGGACAAGGTCCAAATCTTGTTTCGAGAAAAACACACTAGAGCACGACTTAATCTTGAAACGCTTGTCACCCATACACATACACCATCTGTACATAACCACTTAGTACCAGATAATAAATTTCTAAAAGAATATTTTCCTGTAATTAAAACACTTCAACTCGATTTTTTTTCCAGGCATATTGTGCTACCCCCATAAAGAATGCATCCCACCTATAAAACACGTGACCCTGATTTGCATACACCTTGCCTTGCGACTTGGTTTCCCAACGGAGCAGGTGGGTCGTTGCTTTTCGGCTGCCATTTCTGCCTCTTTTGAAGGGAGAAATTGGTGGCTTTTATCCGTTTTAAATGACACTTTTATGCTTTTAATAAAGGATGACTTAGTGGCTTTTGCAATGCTTTAATTTTATTGCTAACCTGCTGACGAAAATTGACAATTTTCGAAACGGTGTTAGTATTTTTATGTAGCACTGCTTGGTTTGCCTTCACATAACCGCATCATAGGCATCGTCTAGATTGGGATGGGTTTGCTCAATTCCCAGTGTGTTGTGTGATGACTCTGTGTGTCACTTGCTGCTGCATTACCCACGGTTCATGTTGCATAGGCGGGTTTTAAATCGGTGGCTGTCAAAGGACTCCTCTCTTGAATCCCTTTCAGATACATCCAATAGCAAAGTCACTCTGAAACATCTGTGTGCTGTGACACGTTTCTGTAGTTATTGGGTGTGTACCTGTGAGTCCCATTTACATTGCGTGCAAGTGAGTGGTACCATTGGTTCTCAAGTTATAATTGCAATTGCTTGTATTTGACGTAAGTGGTTAATTGTATTGGAGGCTGAATCTCACGATGTAGTTTTTATACTTGGGGTATATGGCTTCAGGTCAGGGCCCCTTTAAATAAATTCCATTCCATTCCTTTGTAATAATTACTCGTGGTTCAAAGTTTGGCCGCTGTTTGCATTGTTGTAGTTTTGTTCTCACACTTCGGAATAATCTTAGACCAATCAATGATATGAACGGCACTCTTTTGCGCATTGTGTGCATGTGTGAATTTGGAGTGTCTAAATCACGAACTGTAGAAATCACTTGGTCACTAGCCACCAAGGTGGAATCATCTATTTCTGACTCCTTGAGTACGCGGTACTCTCCGGATTTGGGCCTAGTTTAGGACTATTATGGGCCAATAGCAACAATGTTGAAATGCAGCTCTCTGGCACATACTAACACGCGAGAATTGCAGGTCGGATGGAGTAAGTTTTTGTTTGAGGATAACATTTCAATAATTCTAAAGACTCAGAAATTGTAGGCCAAATTTTTAGCTGCCGTTTTAATTTTGTAAGCGAAAATAGTAGAGAAATAAAGCCTATTGTGTTCGAGGTTAAACCTGCTCATTCTTGCAACACGGGAATGAGGCTTCAGTTTCCATAGCAACCCAGGGATCTAGAAATTATAACACTAAGCCATCGTATTGTTTGTATAAACACGTCGTCTGCTATTTACTTTCCTTTAATATAAACAGTTTCTTGTTAGTGCAATGTTTTAAGGTTTTACATTTGTGATTTTGCATCGCCAAGTTGGGTGAATTCCACTAAGCATTCTTTTTCACATGAAACGAATGTTGAGTCGTTGACGAATCCATTTGTTTCCCATTTGTCTACCTTCCTCTAGTGATTAAAATGATATAATCAAATGTTATTATTTCGTTGAGTTACGTTAAAAAAGATCTGTCAGGAATTAACGATGATTTATTTTCCGATTTCTAAAAGTTCACTTGATTACCAGCAGCACAGTGTATATGCTTTGTTGAAATTCCTTAACATTTCAGGATTCTAAAGGTGAGTGTTAGAACGATAAATTCGAAAGCGTAATTTCGTGGATAATAATTAGACAATGTACGATAAATTCGAGATCAACAATATTTTTTAGTCTATCTAGCAAAGTGGCATATTTCTTATCAATTTGCCCTTTGGTTTTGACTCCTCCGAGGCTACAATAAAGCAACCAAACAACCAACCAACGTGTGACAATTCAGTGTTCGTTATAGGCTACGCTACGCTCTGCCAACTAGATATATATATATATCTAAGGTGGGCAGTTTAGTGTCCCAAATATGTGGCATTGCCCACTGACACTACATCCACAATATACAAGGAAAAACAATGAATGTGTTTGTATTTTCAAAAATACCAACGCCGATCTGTCGAAAAACAATGAAGGTATCAATTAGGTGTTAAGGTAATGAATCGATCCAATCCATTTTTATTACCCTATTCTGACCAGGTAGTCCCAATCATCGAGATACTTCATAATAGGTATTAAGCCTATTATAGTCTATTGTGAAAAGATTAATAAACAGAAGAACTGAAGCTAGTCAGTATTATTCATAGACTCATTACATCACCATTATAGCTTGAAAGCCACCTGTTGCCGGCTTTAACAGGTCGGACATATCATCATACTCGTTCTCGTTGTCAATCCCAACGTGGAATAAAGAAGACTTCAGGTAAAAGTGATTTTCAGCTCCGTCTTTTTGTACTAAATGATTGATGACTTTAATATCTTCGCAAATTCCTCTGAACTTGAAAAAGCAAACTTAAAAAAACCATACGTTTGTTGGATTTAGATTTTTTTTCACTTTTTGTCTGTTACGTAGGATTTACTGTTTTATTAGAGAATACCACATCTGTCTGTCGTGTGAAGTTGTAAGCTTCATTTCTCAATATGTCGATAAAACTCAGCTAATCACCTGTACTACTGATCCCTTACATTTCATTACATAATGACGATTAATGTGTTTTCTCGCTCTTCTAACCCCGTTCAGAAGAAACGTGGGATGATAAGGATTTTAACATTTTCAAGTGGGAATACATAATTGATGTAACCCCAACTATTTCGACAATAGGTTTATATTTCAGTCGAAACATATTGCATATATTCCTTGCTGTATGTAGTAACAGGGGTGAAGAAGAAGTTTCTATTATAATACTTACCATTATGAGTCGTGACCTATTGTGGTATTAGTGGCCTGAGATAACCTACAAACAAAATTGTTCGTAGAGGTTCTAGCCTGATTGATAATTTCGAAGAATATGACTTGTTTTGCGATTAGTCTATTCAGGAGCAACTTCGTATGTTAACGGAGCTTGAAGAGGAGAAGGTAATGGTGTCGTCAAACAAACACCCACTCGGGTAGATATCACTAGGTTTGCCTCCCTACTCCACGCCACCTCTTGCAAAGGTTGGAAAATTTTAGCCTCTAAACGTTGCTATGGTAAAATACGAATATTGTGATGTAGAAATAACAAGTAGTCTGGAGCCGGGAAATAAAACCAATAGGTTCTTTTCCAGGCAGTATCGTGCAGATGGCGGATACGAAGTGATAGCTTATGATGAATACTCCTACGTGGTAGCCTGTCATTAAATATTGCAATTTGTACAGTTTCTCTATGAGCACAATTTTTAAAACTTGCTGGTGTTAGGCCAGTATCAATACCCCTTTCACCTCTCCGTTCTGTCAATCTTCCCAGGTAGCCTTGATCTTCCCAGTCAGTGGTGAACTTCCATTTCACTGAATCCCACTTCACTAAATCTCGTTTTGCCAAAAAGAAACCAAATTATATGCTTCTACCTGAAGGCCAAAACCCGTTGATGTCAAATCTAATTTCGCAACCGAAATAAATATGCACACCAAATGTAATTCAATATTCATGTGTAAAATGAAAACAGTCTAGGAATTATCTGCAGTTAAAGAAAACTGGGGTAAATTCTCAGTTCGTATTGATGATATCAGTTCAACAAAATTTGTTGAAAATGTTACAGAACCTATTGAATGGTTCAGTATTCCAAATAATTTAGATACAGATATTTCTTCTTTACTGCCAGTTTTTAAAACGTTTAAAACATTTTGGATTTTTGTGACATTTTTTTCTGTAACCAATACAAGCAAAAATAAACATAAAAGTAGAAGCCGGGACAAAATGGATGTACCCGGGACAAAGTGAATAACGGGCATTACAAGAAAATTACCGCTGCTGGAGTACCGTTTATTTTATTTTAACTGCAGCACTACTATATTACTGACATCACGTTAGTTTGGTATTTTGACAATATAGGGATTAGTGTGGGTCGTGTCTTTCAGCTTTCAATGCAGGTTAAAAAAATCGTCAGCGAGGGAAACGTGAGATATCTACGAAACTATGTGTCACTGAAAGATAATTATGTTGTCATTTTGAAGAAGAATTCTTGCAGAATAACGTACTACTACGATTTAGTTTACAAATTTAAATACTATAGTTTAATAATAATAAGGTTTATTTGCCAGATAACATAAAAGGGTACAGGTGGGGTTTTGTCAAACCACTTTTACCTGCCCACAATTTAATACAAGGTCATTCACAATCATACATGAGGAGAAGGTACACAGAGCAATCTTTCTGGTAGTTAAATTATAATAAAGATATTAAATCACATTTGTTTAGCTTTGCCTTAAAGCATTAAATGGATCTAGCGATAACAACGACACCACATAGTGCATTCCACATATTTATCACTCAGTTGGCAAAAACGTACTTTCTGCAATTTAGTCTGAATAGTTTTTTTAAGAAGTTTCAAAGGGAGACCCCTCGTTCTGTCCTCATTTCTAATTTCATTAAAATTTGATGGGTGTTAATCCAATGAACCGTGTGGTAGACAACACGTAAATGCCAAGTCTGCCTTTGTCTGTCGAATTCTAATGAATCCATGTTGAACATTTTAAATCTTTAATATCATAGGACTAATCACGAAATTCCGGGAGGGATTTTGTGAATTTTAGCTGGACTCTTTCAAGCCTATTTCTGTCCCCCGAAGGAATGGTGACCACACAGAGCTTGCATACTCAACAATAAGGCGTACATACACCTTACAGGCCCAGACCAATGTTGAAACATCGCAGTAAAACAGCGCCTAATTATTCCAGCACGTTGCATAGGTAATTTAATAAAAGCATTACAGTGATCAGTTGATTTAAGATTGGATGTAAACCACATACTCAGGTCCTTAACTTTGATAAGATGTTGCAAATTTGAACCGGATATTAACTAATCATGCAACGGGTTTTTATTACCAGTGTGAAAACCTTATATTTACTGTCACATGGGTATAGCTGACAAAATTCGACCAATTATTTTAACACACCGAATTCATTTTACAAGGTATAAGAGTTTTATTGTAATTTAACGTCGTCAGCAAATTTATTTAATTTCACATTTTCCAATTTTGGCGATAGGTTATTTAAAAAAAAATTTGAATAGGATTGAACCCAACACCGAACCCCGTGGTACCCCACTATTATCTGTAACAACATCGGATTCCTTTCCTCCAACTACCACACGCTGTCTGCGGCCCACAAGAAAGTGAAACTTACATTCACAGATTTATCAATAATTTTTTTTATGGACAACAGAGTCGAATGCTTTTGCAAAATCGTCCAACATATTAAAATACTAAATTCACCCGTCTTTAGATGGTGCCGCTTCTAGCAAAGTTTGCTAATAAATAGTAATTGTTGATTTACAATGTTAACAGTCAACGATCCATTATGTTAATTCGTTTATTAAGCAAATGGAATTTTTAAGTGTGGGGTTCTGTTTTATTTAGAGAACTGTCACTGCTGCATATATTGAAAGAGGTTGTTTTATTAATAAAAGATCTTTGTCATTCAATTAAAATAAATCATATCAAAAACCAAAACTGGTAAAAGGGGCTGCTAAGTTCCGAATGGTTCTGCCCTTCAAAGGAGTGATATCAACACACCAAAACATTTGCCAAGTTAATCGCACTGCTTAATAGTACGAAGGTTAAATTAAAACTAGAACATTGCTACTTTCGGTAGCAATGTTCAAGTTTTCATTTAACGTCCTAAGTATTATTCGGTGCGATTAAATTGGCGAATGTTTTGGTGTGTTGATATCACTCCTTTGAAGGGCCGAACCACTCTCAACTTGGTGGCCCCTTCTTTACCAGTTTTTGGCTTTGTTTATTTTGCTTTATTTTTACAGTTGGTTTATTTTTAGTGAGTTGGACGGAATACAATTTCTTTGCAACGTTGTTTAGTTTATCGTTGTACACTAGTGTGTGTCTAGACACGTACGTCAGTATTCACGTTCTCATTGTCCGAACTTGGCCGTCCAATGAGAGACGATGCCGACAATACTAATAATGGTTGTAACAATATTTTCGTACTTATCCGCCCTCCCAAGCCATACCCGTTACGCCCCCAGGCTCCAAACCATAAGAGGTACGCAGTTCGTATTGTACTGCATCCATTCGTCCAATTTCATAGCTGGAAGCCTCCCCGTTATCTCAGTATCGATGAATAATCACCCTATGAGATTTAACATGGGAATGAGCGAATTAGCTAGCTAACACATTTACAACGTTATTGAGGGTCAGATTTTGCATTGAAAGCAGCTTAGCTGGCATTCCTACACGAGTTAATTTTTGTCAGGTGGGTCATTGCTCTCGATTTCAACACAATTTAATCTTTTGTACCGCATTATTATTTTTCCCCAAGTACCTGAACTGTGCCCGCCCAACTATGCTTCAAGATATAAGACACCGACGCTATGGCGTTGCGCTACTATGGTTTATAACCTCGACAGTTGAATTGATGTGGTGTTTGTTGTGATGTTTGTTGCCTAACTTGGCGGGACACACTAGCGTGTGTCTAGATACAGTGGTGAATCCAAAAACAGGCAAAGAGGATCTTCCAGGACTAGGTAAAAACATATGGCTGGGAGAAAACGTAGGCAAGTTGCTTTTATTTGCTTGCTTATTTACTATGCTTTTATTTGCCATAATTGTTGAAAAAATTTTTAACCTCGGGACTCAAGTCGGGATGCTTGCAACGATCTCCCAACGCTCTGGCTTATTTAAACTCAGTTTTCAATGCAGTTTCCACTCCCAAAGAGAATTCCTGGTTGTGACCGTCATTCACAGTCTCAATCACCGACTCGATCTTTTTCCCTCACCTCTCCTCTTAAATTTTAACTCGCATATCTCATAAGTGTTTGTTTATAACAAATAATTAAATTTTCTATGTTCCCTTTTTAAACCGATTTTAATTTAGTTTTAACCTTTTTAAAAAAAAATTAAACCATTCTTATTGTAATTGTAACTTGTATTTGTAAATTGTATATAGATGTACTTTTGAAATATCTTTGTGTGATATAGGTTTAATTATTTGGTGGCTTTTTAATCATAAATTACATCAGTTTTATTGGGTGATTTTAATATGTCCTTGTGAATTGGGAGAGTGCAACCACTGACAACTGTAGTATTCAACGGTCTTTCTTAGTCTTCATTACAACGCTAAGCATGACTCTTCACGTTACCGAGGCTACCCGAGGTGAGAATGTTCCATATTTAATATTTAAGGATCATCTTTGGTCCAGCGATCATTGTATAGTTTGATTCAAGGCCCATTGCACCTTTTCCTTTTCTAACTATTCACATGTAAGTAGGATACATTCCAACATGTTCTGGTCTGCCTTGATGAATACGGTCTGGGAGACCCTTAATTTGAGTGAGACGTGTTCTGTTGAACGTGCATGGGACATGTTTTAACGATCTTGCAACATTCCACGAAGTTGGCAACATCGTATAAATCTTCTAAATTGTCACCGACCGTAAAATTACCACCTAATCTGATTAAGCTTGGCAGCACCTAACTTAAGCTATGAAAAAAACAAAAAAAACAAAGTATATAAAACTGCAGACTCATAAAAGAGCAACAATAAAGGCCGTATCAAGTATGCAGCCTTGCTATAGAATATTATCGCAGAGGAGAGGTAGAAACTGTCACATAGGGGAGTATAGCATCTGTATTACATCATTATCATAAACATATAGGTATTTTCCGTATCCTATACTTCCTTTTAAACAGGGCGATGCTCTAATCTCTAATAACTACGAAAAATCCAATGCATTAAACCAAATTTTTGCATCAAACGGTATAATTGATGACGACTTGCTATTGCCACCGGTCCCACCACACACCATAGCAGTGTTGTACAACTCTATCAACTTCTTCGCAGAAATGGTTTGACAAGCCTTGTAGAAGATCAAACCGAGCCATAGGGATGTTTTTAAAGTCAGTGGCTTGCGAGTCACTTGGAAGCGAGTCAAGCTTTCCCGTTTTTTAATTTAAGCCGCTTGCCGCTTTGAAACTTTTCCGTCGTTTTTAAAGTCAGCGACTTGGCAGCCGCTGGCGAGTCAACTGAGCGAGGAAAAGGGTGCTAAGTTCGTTGAACTTACACAGCCAATATCGGGGCACAATGTGCGCAGTGCGCCATTGCCACAGAGAAACAATCGGCAACAATCATCATACATACGATAAATCTACATGATATGTTCGTGATAAATACGATATTGAGTTTGCAAGCAGTTCAGTTGCTTAGTCTTTACTCTCATCTTAAATAAATATAATAACTGATTTTGTTACTGTCGGCCTTGTTTGTGCTTAGTAAGCTTCAAATAACGTCGTTTTTAATCTCAGCTTGAAAATGGGAAAAGCGGAGGAAGCCGAGGCCAAGCAAACTCAGCGCTCAACAAGCAAGCCACTGACTTTTAAAACATCCCTCATGGCCCTGACCCTGACGGTTATTCCACTTTTTTATGAACAGATTGCAACATTTGTTTGCCTCTCCTTATCAGAAATCATTAAACTTTCATTTGCATTGTGTAAGCTGCATTCGGTTTGGTGTACAGCTAATATAAATTAGTATTTAAGAAAGGTAATTCTTCATTACCTACAAACTACCGTTCAATATCACTTACAATGGTACCATGCAATATCATGGCATCCAATGTTCCATAGAAGATGTTAGTCTTCCTCAAGTGAAATAATGTAATTCTCCATGACCAATTCAGCGTTATGCCGGCTATGTCTTCTACTCGCCAAGTTCTCATTTCATTAGATGCGTGGATTGCTTTACATCATAAGTTCCTCTACAAATTGGAAAATTCAGGTTTCAGGGACGATCTGCTGAGGTTGGTGAAAGCCTTCATTTGGTGGTCGCATGTAGCGAGTTCAAATCGAGGATATTTCTGTTAAAAATGTCATCAGTGGTGTCCCTTAGGGCTTAGTTTTTCAGGGCCCAGTCCTTTCTGTGATGTACGTGAAAGACCGCCAATGCTTGAACCCAGAACTTCCGAACCTTAAGTTCGCTTACGATTTGAAACTGGGAAACATCATCATTAATACACTTGGTAGCAGTGCCCTATCCTTAGAGATAAATCGTATCTCAGAATGGGCGGCAATTGGCAACCAAGTTTATATGAAACTAATGCTCTGGGTTCCCTGTTGGAAAGCATAACACAAATCTAACCTACGCCTTTAACTGTTGTCGATTGCCTGATGCAGAAGTCATCCCCAACCTAGGGGTTTGTTTTATTTTGGATGTGAAATCGTCTTTACATTGCAATAGAATTTGTGCAATGGCCGTCCAGTGACTCTCAACTTGGCCTACAAATTATATTTGTAGCCTACTATTTTTACTTTATTTTACTAACGGATATTGACAGACATGAATCCGTTCAGCAAAAATTCAAATGAAATCTTTCAAACTTAAGTAAACTACCATGAAATCACCGGCTAAAAATACTTAACTTGGAATCATTGGAACTGCATCAGTTATATTGCAGATCAGGTCTTAACCATCAAATCTTAAAGGGTGTCCTCTTCCTGGAAGTACCATTGTTTGAAGCTAGCAATGTAGCATCTACTAGGGGATATTCATTTAAACTACGCCATCGAATACGGTAGCAGGTTTTTAATGTGGCTTGAACTCCGAGTCTCTTTATAGGCATCTGCGGCGAGCATACAAGGAAAAACATTATAATCATCTGTGACTGATATTAGTTGGGTTGCCTGTTAGTATACGATTTGTGTCAGTGATTGCATTACCCTTCCACCTCCTAACCACAGTGTTAAACGATATATCATTAAGATTATCGTTATTTGTGTGATAGCACAATATTTTATTGTAAGAATTTGTAATTTTGTAAATGTATCATACACGGCGATAACCGTGTGTATATATGATTGAAGTCCTCTCGCCAGGAAAACTGAAACTATTAATTTCTCCATTCCTATTCAAAATATTTCGACGAAACTAGGCCAGTTAGCAGATACGTATGAAAGGTATATTCAGACCAACTTTTATGCAATTCCATGCAAGAGTAAACGTAGAGAGCAACATGGAACTTTGAAAACTCTTCACTTGTTGTTGTTGTGGTTGTGGTTGTGCTTGTTGTTGTTCTTGTGTGACAGTTTCAGAACAAACTATTGCATCTACCTAAAATCTGAAACATGATCTAAGCCAGAAATTTCCCTTGGCTTCATCCCACAGAGACCACTTTTTCGATTGGTCGAGCCATTCTGGAGTTACGGAACCCTGAACGATCATTTTGATTGTTTTACATTGTTTTAACCATTGTAATTATGGAACAATGCCACTCAGCAAACTCCAGATCCACTCTTCGTGCAAGTGTTATGTCTTTGCTAAAAAGTTGATTGTTGAAGTGCTGATAGCTACTTATGTGGATGCGCTCCTCCGGGAGTTATGGAAAAAGAAAGTAATTAGAGATAGTGAAATCAACTTCGGAGTGGTTTCAGATGAAGTGTTCGTGTATGTTATGCGTGAAGTGAAAAAGCGTGGGATTAGTGAGAAGCAGGTTAGAGAATATGGAGTAGACACAGTGAAGAAAGTCAAAGTAGCAAAGGAAAAACAAGATGGCGGAAGAGTAGAGAAAATTATGGCAGCAGCAATGGCAGCAAAGTCGAGCAAGCGAAGTAATGTGAGTGACAGAGACGGGTCGGTGCAAGCAGTAAAGCTTTTCAGTGCTGCTGTGGCTAGAAAGACCAGGACAGTGTGGGACGAAAGTGAAGTTGAAGAAGAAGACGAAGTTGGAGGTGATGAGGAACTGTGCAATCATGAGCAATCATGAAGCCTGCAGGCCCTGAAGAAATTATACGGAGGAGGACTGACTAATGTGTTTATGCCACGGTCAGTTGTTGTGGTTTGCACGCAGGCCGGTACACCCTACCCTACCACCCAGATCTACCTGGCGATCGCAGATGTAATATGGGCCGAAGAGATAGTAGCAGCTAGCACACTGCAAATAGGCCACGCATTTGAAATAGAAGTGCGTACCCAGGCAGTGAATCATGAAATTACTGAAGGCTAGACTCACCATCAATAGACACCCGGTAGAGATGCATGATCTCCATGAACAGACTGTGCAAGTGCACCTTCTCTGGTTACTGCAAAGAATAACAGCGCAGGAACTTGCAGCAGGGTTTGCGTGCATAGCAACAGTTGAGAAGCGCGCATTTGAGAAGTTGAACCTTCGGGGAAAGACAGTGGGTGAGACGACGGTTTGCCATGTGACGCTGCGTCGGCGAGAGGCGACAACCATAGAAGATGTGCCGGATGTTGTGGTAATTAAGGGCATTCAAACGCTAGTATTAGTAAATGATCGTGCACCGCAATGTTACGCTGCGGGATGTGAGGACACTACCGCCGTGCGTGCGCGAGCCACGCCTGCGAGCTGTGAGAGATCTGTTGCGACACGAGTCACTTGTGTCCTTACCTTCAAGTAGCCGCGAGGGCCAAACTGGCGCAGCAGATGTTACAGCAAGGACAGCAAACATCGCAAGTGCAGAAACAACCGAGCAAAATGCAACAATCACAGCAACCACAATGCCAACAATCACAGCAGAATGCAACAATCACAGCACAGAATGTAGAATACAACAATCACAGCGTCGCACAGAATGCAACAATCACAGCAACCGCAATGCCAACAAACCCAGCAGCTGCAGCAGCAGGATCAGCGCACTAGTGTCCAAGTCAATCTGGGCTTGCCGACCATAAGCACAAGTGCCCCATGTCTTACTGCCGCACTGGAAACTCCGGATTTTCGGCTTCAAGAAGCAAGTAGAGATGGAACAGGTAGTGCAGATGGTGATAATGTGCAGTAGCAAAAAGAATCATGAGGAACGTAGCCAAGATAGTGATGGGCCATGGATCACCCCACCGGCGAAAAGGAAGCGTAAAAGGAAATAGGACACTACGTATCCAACGCCAACAGCACAGGAAGAAGATCTCCAGAGAAATGTCTCTGCAGTTGGAGATGAAAAAAGAGAAGGTGGTGAGAAAGAGAGTGCTATGTTTATTGATCCTGAGAGCACTGAAGCAGTAAGTGTGATGCTGGGGACAGGGGATCATACGTACGTAAGTACTACAAGTGATGTGGCGGGTCAACTTTCAAATGGGGCCCATACATCGCTAATTCAAGATAGCCAAATTATTCTGAGTTGCAATGAACCTGAGGGGACAGGGCAAGTGGGGGAATTTGGTTAGGGGTTTAGTTACAGCCCACACTTTGAATTCGCAATGCCTGCGTCTTAGAATGTGCGAGGTGTTCAGCACAAGTTAGATGATGTAGAACTTCTACTACATCACGTGGACGATCTGGGCATCCAGGAGGCAAACAATATGCAAGGATTTGTGGCATCAGTTTAGGGGCAGATTTTGTATTTTCGGGTTCTAAAGTAGGTGGCTTTGTCAAGTGGGCTGTCCCGTACTGTACCATTCAGGTTTCGCATCAAGTTAGAGGTATTGATGCTGTGACGATAAAAATGTACATGTCCAGAAAATGGGTCACGGTAGTCTTCGTTCATATCACAGGCAATCCGTCAGTTGCTGAGTGGACTGCGTAGTTTAAACAATTTGAGACACCGGTTATCATTGGTGGTGACTTTAATAGTCACCACTATGACTGGGGTTTGCTGCACACAGACACTCGTGGTCTGAGTGTCGAAATTATGCAGGATGGCACGCCCACATTTATCCGGTGGCAACAAGACAGAGTTCAGGAATCAATCCTAGAATTTTTGTGAGCTTGCGTACACTTGCAGCATGGTATGCATTTGAAGTCTCTGATGATTTACGTGGAAGTGACCATTTCCCGTCGCTCTATGCCCACACAGGCTGCCAAAATACAGATCAGAGTCCGAGTGAGGGCCAAAGCAAGCTGGGTCGAGGCGTCCTGTTGTTGGGAATGGGGGGGATTGAGGCTTAATGGCGCGTCGACAACTTGGTCATTAGCGCCAACCTCAGTCACAGTGCAGTGGTCCGGGTTGCCACTGCACCACACATTACAGAGATGTTGGCAATGGTATCTTCAGTGAATGGGTTGGAGCACAACCAGTGTGTGTGTGGCGGTCTGCTCCATCCCGTGCTAGTTGCCCACCGTGGTGGACGAATCGCTACACAGGTGCTGTCAGGGACAGGCATAAATCATAAGTGAGCTTCGAGTGAAGAGCGGTGGTTAGTATATCGCGGCGTATCAGAAGAGTGACGCTTTATCTTGAGACAGGAAAAGGCATCTTATGGTGAATGCTTGTGTGAGCAGGTAGCTGCTTCCAACTCGCTACAGCAAGCGTGGAAAGCTCTTGGTAGCAGTGGAAGTAAAACGACGCAAACATGGGTCTGTAATGCAGCAGCAACTATGGAGAATTCTGAAGTTTTACGGGGGATACAGATGGCTGACGCCTTCAATGCAAGGTTTGCGAGTTTGCATAGCCTTGCAGAGGGGGTCTCCCCTCCTGTACCCAATGCAGTACTCAAGTAGGAGGTGTTCCGTGGGAATTCTCTAAATTTAGAGTATCCCTGTCGTGTTGCAAAGCAAATATCGCTTCGGGCATACATGGTGTAGGCTATGATGCCATACAACAAAGAACTACTGAAGAGCAGCAGTTTCTTTTGGCTCTGTTTCAGCAGATTCTGAGTCGTGTGCCCATTCCTCCGGCGTGGTTGTTTATCATTCTTGTCCCAGTTCATAAACCAGGCAGTAACAGATCGGAATTAGTGAACTACTAACCAATTGCTTTGCTGTCATGTGTCAGGAAAGTTTATGAGCGAATGGTGACAGAAGACTGAGCTGGCACAATGAATACTACGAGTGCCAAGCCAGAGTGCAGTTTCGGTACCGCCCAAGTCGTAGTACACAAGATGCAGTTTTATTCCTGCTCTCCGGTATTCATGAAGCGTGGACACAGGGCAGGGTAGTCTTGGCAGTCTTCCTAGTTATCAAGGCGACCTACAACACTGTGTCCATAGCGTGGGTCAAATCGGCTCTAGTTAAAATGGGAGTTAGTGCGCGTCTAGTAGACACTATAGGTGTGCTGTTAGAAGCAAGAGCATTTGTGATGAGAGTGAATGGCAGCTGGTCGACTGAAGCAACTACTAACAGAGGACTTCCTCAAGGGAGTTGTTTGAGTCCGACACTTTTTGCTGTTGCCATCAACAAAGTTTTAGTTGAGATTGGTGTCTCAGCAAATATTGTCTGCTATGCAGGCGATGTGGCAGTGTGGTTTATTGGTTGACATGCTGGAGCTGCTGACAGCGCAAGCGCAGAAGACTCTCAGTGATATTCAGCATCTGCTTGGAGTGCAAGGCCTTCTCTTAACCCCTGCCAAGACGGATGTGGTTGTGTTTGCAAGATATGCCAAAGTAGCCCTTGATCGAGTATGACTTCGTGTTGGAGATCAGGTGGTGAGTCCAAAGTCGCATGTCAAGTACCTTGGTGTTGCGCTAGATGCATCTCTCGACTGGTCGCGGGTTGTTGCAAGACTGAAAGAAAAGTTGCTAGCGTGGACTGCTGCATTGCGTGCACTTTGCGGTGGTAAACACGTCACGAGGGGAGCACTGTTGGCGGCGTATACAACCTTCGTACGGTCTGTGGTGGATTATCATATACCGTTTCTGTCAACTTCCAAAAGGCACCTGAAAGCATTACAGGCTATAGTAATGGGTGTTTGCTTGCAATCTCAGGCTGCATTGCGTTCACCCCTGTTCAAGCTCTCTGGGTAGAGTGTAGTGAGCCTCCAGTTGAGTATAGAGCCAAAGAGCTTCTAGTGGCACTCTGTCTGCGCAACTTGAGTCATGGGTGGAGTGACCCAGTCGGTGGAATTCTAGATGACTACAGTAGGCTGATCGAAAAGGCCAGGAGCATTCTTGGAGAGGCGGGTGCTGGTCTGTCATTGCTGCATCGGGAAGCAGACTGTGCCCTGCCAGTCGCCTGTACACAGTCTCTCAGTCCCTGGACCTGGTGTCCGGAGCTGACTCAGGTTTTTCGACCGTACACTACGGAGTTTAACATTTACTGTGATGCCTCCTTCCACACTGGTGGGCTGACAGGAGGGCTTGGGATCGCGATCCCGTCACTGAAGATAATGGTTCTGTGCTATGGAGTAGCTGTAACGTCAAGCATGCTCTGTGAGTTGCTTGTCATTTCTGTTGCTTTAAACGTGGGTATAGCTTTAGAGTTACCTTCGTTCACGCTTCACACTGACTCGTTGGCAAGTCACAGACTGTTGCAAAGGTCATGCGAAGAACTGGAAGTGCAAGATCCGCTGATCTACACAATACTTGAAAACTGTGGGTAGCATCTCGACACAGTCGAGTAGAATTTTGATGGCTGAAAAGCCACTGTGGTGATCCAAGGAATGTAGAAGCTGAGGGACTTGCCCGTGATGCAGCTGCAGGAATGTGTCAGCCTGTCAACCCGGTGCTTTCAGAGTGAATGCACCGTGCCATTGTTAAGCGATGGACTCTGTCAGAGTGGCAAAGAGATTCGGAGGCATCAGATGTGGCTAAGCGCTTCTGTTCCCTGCATCCGATGTGTACTGGGAAGTCCAGACTTGACAAAATGACCTTTCGCGATGCGGAAGGTGCTGTCTAGGCTCAACACGCACATCAGTTTAGGTTTGGTTGGGTTGGTACACCGACTTAAACAGCTTGTTATGTGGAAGAGACACCAGATCATATTCTCTTGCAATGCAGGAGATATGACAGATCGTGTGTACTGTTGGCTCCCTGGGTGAGCAGATTGTCCACCACTCATGAACTACCGTCATTGTCGAGTGGCAGAGATCCAAATGCCAGGTTGTGAGCAGTTGCACAATTTTGTCGAATTTCTAAGATTAGTGTGTAGGGGGTTGGGAGTAGTAGCGGTGTTCTCCTGTCCCCTCCCCCGACTTAGAGATATCTACGAATGTAGTGTTGTACTGGAAGCGGCAGCGTGAGTCGGAATGGAAAGTGAGTTAGAGACCCGCTGGAACTTTCTCCTTATGGTCACAGTGGAGGAGCAGGCGGGAAGAGAGATTGAAGCCTGCTGGACGTTTACCTTCATGGGAGAGAGAAAGTGGGCAGGCAACTTGTTCACAGTGGAGGAACCAGAGTTCTGCGATAGTGAAGTCTGTTGCCGTGCTTCGGTAGTGAGGTGTAGTGTAGTGTAATACTGGTGTAAGTAGGAGGACAAGAGTGCAACTGTGTGTATAGAGGTTACCTGCAGTGTATAGTGTGTAGCATATGTGGTGCTGAGAGTTTGTAGTGACATTGTGTACATAGAGTTAAGGGGCGTACGGCTTTAGGCCACGGTTCCTAATAAATATGTTCGAAAGAATCCGTGTTTCAGCTAAACACATGTAGATTAAAACCAAACTAAGCTACGTTGTCAGTTTCGTGGCTGGCCTCAAAATTGGGAGCTAGACACGATAGAATGGCGTATTTATTTCGCAGATGCAGGATTTGAGAGCTGAGGTGGCTTTTTTCAAAGTGGCCAGCAACAATCGACTGCATGCATAAACCCCTTTGTAGCGCGACACCATAGCCGTAAAAAAGGTACACCGATTATAAACAAATACGTCAAGTGTGCCGTAAAAAAAGAGGGGTTATATGATTGAATTTTCACTTGTTAAAATGTACACGGATAAAAACTGATGATTTATAATTTTAATAATCAAATGTACAATTGAGTAAATTGCATCTGTTTAAGTTCTGTTGTGCTTTACTAATCATACACTTAAAATGTAAAGCACAGCAGAACTTAAACAGCTGCAATTTTCTCAATTGTACATTTGATTATTTAAATTATAAATCATCAATTTTTTGTCTGTGTACATTTTAACAAGTGAAAATTCAATCATATAACCCCCCCCCCCCCCCCCTTTTTATGGAACACTTGACGTTTTTGTTTGCAATTTTATTCTAATTACGAAGTCTTGAATATGGACAAACACAAATTTTGATTAAGGACCTTCTAGTCTGTATCAAACAGACGTCTTTAGACTAAATTATTTTAAACATAGAAAAATGGAACTTTTCAGATTACGTCTTTTTCACTCTTCTAAAGTTATCTCGGGATAGCCAGGGATAATATTTCCAGGCATTTATAATTTTATATTACAGAATTATTGACACAAGCATAAGTTTATTTCAGGGTCAAATGCATGGTGATGGGTAAAAGAGAAAATAGAAATATTGCCTTTATTATTACTGTAGCTTC
>JAHWFP010267076.1:34310-95449 GCA_023313725.1 Lithobius niger | reverse complement strand
AAAAGTTCTAACCCATTTGGCTTTCCGTGTCAAGAATAATGTAGTTACATTAAAATAGCATGCGAAAGGCCCTAGGCCTTGTCCATACCTACGTTTTAAGCTATAGAACTTGAAAATCGGTTCTGTGGTTCGATCTCCAGGCGAGGACAAAGAGTCCCAACAGCAACATTAATGATTTCTGCCCAGTGCTCTGCAATAATAATTGCTCTGCCGACGAGAATACTGCAGTCACATCAAAATCGGGTTCAAAAGGCCCTGGTCGGTGTTAATACCTACATTTTAAGCTACACAAATTGAAAATCGGTTCATTGGTTCGATCTCTAGGTGGGAGCAAATATTTTAGCCCATTTGGCTTTCCGTGTCAAGAATATTGTAGTTACGTTAAAATAACCTGCGAAAGGCCCTAGGCCTTGTCCAGACCTACGTTTTAAGCTACAGAACTTGAAAATCGGTTCAGTGGTTCGGTCTCCAGGTGAGGGCAAAGAGTCCCAACAACAACAACAACAACAACAAGAAATGGCCATGCTGTGGACGCCGAACGGTTTGATTGTTGTCATTAAAATTTGTAATGTGGTGAAATAGTTACGACACGACCCCAAATACCGAATTTCGTTAATCTATGTCAATTCTGGGCGAGACTATAGGAGTTCAAAGTTTGAAGTTTAACATGGAAGTTCATGCTGAGGCATACATAAGGACCGCTGCCGCAGTCCTTGATGAGGTGCCAGAGTTGGGACCAATCCCCTAAAGAGTGTTTCGGATTCGTGAAGGGGGAGGTTGCAAAGGGCATGCTTGGTTGAGGTGTTCAAATTAGTTGTTGTTCCAAGAGCAATGTCCCGCAGAAGTAAGGTGGATTGAAAGGGCCCTGGTGAACCAGTTGAAACTGTGGAAGTTTTGGCGAAGGACATTTTTTTTAAAAAGTTCGGAAATTAACAGGTGAAGGTGCTTGATGATGCGTTTACTGGATTCAAGGGCGAGTCTCTCGCATAAGGCGTTGATTGCGGTGGTAAGGACGTCAGCCTGGGAGGTGGCACGGAGGCCAAGGCGAAGAATTCTGTAGTTTTCCTCAAGAACTGGTATTGGAACTTCGGCATGTTTTGGGACGAACATGGCAGTTCCGAAATCCATTTTTGATTCAGTTGCCAAGAATTCAGATTGATGATAGGTTTCAAACTGCTTTGGGTTGCCAGCGCCATCACCGGAGGATTGGAAGAACCAGGTTTCACGGCCTAGGCGGGGGTGTACTTTGTCTAATTCCAAGGGTTCTCCTTTGCCCAATAAAGATCCACCAGTCCTGAGTAAGGTGGTGAGGAGTGTGGTGGATTGGCCGATTCGTGCACATTGTTTGTTGTTTCTTTCCCTTAATCCAAAACCGAAGCCAATTGTAAGTCCTCGGTTTATCTTGGAAGGA
This sequence comes from Lithobius niger, assembly GCA_023313725.1. Classification (NCBI taxonomy): domain Eukaryota; kingdom Metazoa; phylum Arthropoda; class Chilopoda; order Lithobiomorpha; family Lithobiidae; genus Lithobius; species Lithobius niger. The sequence goes on along the minus strand of JAHWFP010267076.1, from coordinate 94,038 downwards.
CGAGCCGGGTCAGGATTGTAGAGAAAGTTGTCGGGAACGATGGTTTCCACTGCTTTGAGAAGGTCAATGATTGGGATGGCCGAAGAATTAGTATCACCTTGAACGGAGTCTTCGTATTGGTTGAGAGGTTGACACTCAAAGTTAACTTGTGGTTGATTGCGTTGGTGTGCGGCAAGGACAGCAGCTGAGTCGAGACCCTCATCAGGGTGGAGGACGGCATCGAGCAGGCTCTGAAAATCGAGCAAAGAGGAAGTGCGTCTCTTCTTACTTGGCAAAGGTCAGGTGAGGGGAGATGATTTCCGCTTGTGTGAGTCATTGTCAGAAGATGCGATCCAGTCACGTACACAAGAAGCGTTGTGCGTGGAGGGAGGAGGAACAGGGTTGGATGGTTTGGCTTTGTAAGAAAATTCCTTTTTGGCACGGTTTAAAAGATGGTGGATTTCGTCCGGAGGAAGCTTATCCTGGCGGCGACAAGGTTGACGTGATGTGGCGGATGAGAGGTCTGTGATCAAGTTCCAATGGTTCAGGGGGATGAAGAAGTTGATGATTGTAGACGTTGGCCACATGGTACGGGTGAAGCTGTTAAGATAAGTGGAGCAGCAGACGTTGATGGTTGATTAGGGGATGGTAAAGCAACGATGCTGGGATCTATACGGACTGGGGTGGCTGGAGGCGTTGAAGTCAGTCAGACTAAAGGTTCCATTCCATTGTAGGTCGACTTAGACGAAGGCTGTGCTTTCGGCGAACGTGATGCTTGTTTTTGAAGACTTTGTGTTCGGCGAAGGCTTTGCTTGTGTTCGGCGAGGGCTTGCTTGGCTTTCGGCGAAGGTTAATGTTCAGCGAAGGCTATGCTTGTGTTCGACGAAGGCTGTGTTTTCGGCGAAGGCTTGCTCGGTTTTCGGCAAAGGTTGAGCTTGCGGCGAAGGGTCTCTTCCCTTGAGCTTGCGGTGAAGGCTTGAGGAAAGTCTTCTTCGCTTGGTAGTTGATTCAACTTGGGCTTGATACTTTTGGCGAAAGTTTCGGGCACTTTCGTTGGGCTGATGCAGCTGGAGAGGCGATCCGTCTTCGACGAGAGCTTGAGGAAAGTGATGGCCGACCAGCGCGCCGGTCACATTTTATAGGAGGGCTGCGCATTGACGCATGCGCAGTAGGGTAGCGCACTGGTCGTATACGAAGAGCGAAAAAACCTCAAGCAACTAAAGAGCACTCAGGAACTGAATGGAATTAAATTTACAGGTAGTAGAAATTTTCTGCCGACGACTAGAAACCTCAATTTTATTAACGATCGCTCGTGGCATCACATTTTGGGGTAATAAGTGGTGAAGAGCAGGAACTAGGGTTCGACCGAGTCCGGGTAAATACCCGACACGGTACCGGGTAATGCTATTTTTGATCCGGCTTGGACTTGGTAAAAATTCGACCGAGTACAACAGAGTAATAATTATTTGTTGAAGAAATTAATTTTATTTTCATAGTTTGATTTATACCTTCTGGATCCCCCTACAACTACTTGCACGCAATACATATTCATTAATGAGCACAGAAAAAAATCAGATAAATTGCTTTAATAGTTTCGGAGAACCAATTTTTTTTAATTATGGGCTGTAAACGAACTAAAATTGAAAATCTCCGTGTTGAGAAAACGCGTCTGTAAGTCGGCGATAGTTACGCTAAAAATCGTTGTCCCACCTGATAAGCGATAGTGTGAAGGTTTATGGGCTCCTTTTCCATTTTAGTTGTACATCGCAGCAGCTGTTTTAATTTATTAATGTTGTGAAACATCATCTTTCTCGTGATTTTCAACAAAGAACTGAACATAAGCGCTCACGTGAAATCTGAAGCGCGCCATGGCGGCCATTGAAATCGCCGGTCAGCCAATGAGAGCGCGCTAAATCGGTCACGTGGTGCCAAGATGAGGGAACGCGATCTTCAAATTGCCTTGGAAAGGCAGCTCGAGACCGCCAAAAACGGCCACTTACATTCCACCTGATTGGCCAATGCCAAACGGGCATCGAGAAAATGTGTTGAAAGGCCCGGATAGAGGGGAATTCCAGCTTTTCAGTGGACCTAAGATGTCGGCGCCCAGTCAAATGGTTCGATCGCTACCGCTGTCGAAAATGACCAGTTTTTTGTTCTTGAACTACGGAAAATTATGAACACCACATTTGTGCAGCTTTTAGTGAGACTGCACTCACCTAAAGTGCTTTTTATAAAAGTATAGACATCGTTAACAACGTTTTGTTTACAGAAATCGATGTACAACATATCGGGTAGCGAATTTCAGCTTTTCTCATGTCGATATTTTGGCCGAAAATTGCATTTTTCGACCAGCACTTCCCCATAAAAGTTTCGACGTATATATGCGTCGTTACTCCACTTGAGCCACATCGTTGCGTAAAGGGATAAAGCCAACAAACGCCTATTGGGAGACAAAGTAACCAAAGTGCATTTTATTTTTCATTTCACATTATTATTAAAAAATTTGAAACAAAGAATTGCTGGTCCATTTCATTTTTGACTTCACTTTATTTAAAAACGTAAAGTTTATAATTACAAAAGTTGGAAGAAACAATTACTGGTATTTTACAGTTTTTTAAAGTTGGTTTCGTCCTTTATTTGCTTTCGTTCATTGTTATACTATGCGCAATACAAGACTGGATGAAAGCGAAATGAAAATGAATGAAAGAAAAAAAGAACGAAATTAAAGTAAAAAAAAATGTATATTCAACACAAAGCAAAAATTGAAAATCTACTACCCAGTTTTACTCGGACTCGGCTTTCCCGTCTCCCCCCCCCCCCTTAAAAATAAATAAAAACAGATCACCAGCAAAATATGCCTTTTAGGACTTGCCCACCTAGGCCTTTTGCTGGTTTTCTTGCATCACTTATATTACGAACTTTTACTATAATCAAACTCCACTTGCGCTGACACTACAGCCAACAGCCAGATTAAAAAAAAATAACCATAACAGCCACTACAGGAAACACCATACCATAGTCAAACTAATTCAAGGATTTGTTAAACAATTTCGTGCAGTTTGAATGTAAGTTAGGCCTACACAAGGCAGTAACTCGTACCCAAAGCTGCTTTTAATTAAGCCACAATTAAGGAGAGAATTAGCTAATAGCTTAACGTATGCACAACTGGTCGATTCTTGCTGTTTGAAATGTTGCAAATACAGACATAAAATATTCTTGACACCGTTTTCTGTTGTCAATATATATATATATTTTTTTACGTAATTTAGTATTTAATCTTTTTCATTTTTTTGCATAATGTAACTTGACTGCCAAACGGGTGTTTTGTGGTATTGGAGTACCAGTCCCACAGACGACATTACTCACCGGAAGAGCAAACCAGCGCGAGCCACCACTTATCTTAGCTGGCATCTGGACGGTACAGTACATATTGCGCGCTGCCATAATAGAAATATAGTTTCTGGTGGCGAGCTACATCATACTCTTGTGCATCGAGAGAATGATGTAGGAGAGCACACAAATTGGAGACCTGTGGGCGGCGTGCCTATGCTCTCATCCACAGAGTACTGTATTTTCCACTGGTGACCCCAAACAAGGGCAAAAGTCTATCTCTATGGTGGGAACAGCTTGATTTCAAGTGATCCAGTACCGAAACCAATAAGGTATCGATATCGGTATAGAATTTCAATAATATTGCACGCCACTGGTTATACTATTTTTTAAATTTTATTTGCAGTGACCTGTCATGAGTATGCTTAGCGCCAAAAAAATCCGGACGAGGATGCATCATTTGCAACCGATGAGTGAAAATAATGCCTTCCACAGCAAACTAACTTAACTCATAACACTAGTCAGGTTTAGCACAGCAGTTTAAAAACTTTATAAATAAAGCTGTTACTACCGTAGCGAGCAACTTGGCATCATACATTTCTTCCGATTCTTGCAACCGGTACTTTATGACTTATTTTTGCGGGTCTAACAAACCTTAATTTTGTTTTGTTTACCTCAAATGTAATGTTTCTCTGTTTACTGCAAACTGGATTTTTTTTTATTTGCTTGAGAGTATAAATAACTTGGATGTTGCAAATAAAGTTCTGTTTTGAATTAGTTATTTGCGAGATCGGCAACAGATCAAAGTTGCCAATATGGTACTTACAGTAACAGTATTGGTATCGGACTTCCGGATTTGAAAAAGTCTTATCTGAGCAACATTACGCTAAAGAACTTGCATTTCGGACCTTAACTAAACAGTGTTGCTATAGTCTGTCTAGTTTTGTTACAATAAAGCTGATCTGCACTTTTATGCATGGTACCGAATTTACATATTACAATCTGGTTCAAAACTGCAGTGATGGTACGCATGATAAGGCAGTTCTAAAATGGTACACCCAATTAAAGCAAACAACTTTGTGATGCATTAAACTGGTGGAGGCTGTTTCTTCCCCAGACAAGACAGGTTAACAGTCTATGAATCTAAAAAGATGAAAATAAAAATATTTACCTCGTTGTCCGATTCAAAAAGAATTTGATCGTATTCACTTAAGGCTACTAAGAAAATAATTGAAGTCACATTTTCAAAGCAATGGATCCACTTTCGTCGTTCTGACCGCTGTCCTCCCACATCCACCATCCTATAAGGGAAAAGGCAGCAATTAATATTACAATTCAACTTAATTGTAAGTGAACCTTGTCATAAGAAAAAAAAAAACACCACAAATCAGAAATACTGTTCCTTGAATTTTCGGTGGAAAATTGTAGGGATCGACCGGATAGCATTTTACCGGATCCGGATAATTTGACGCTAGCGCGGGATCGGTTCCGAATCTAAATTCCGGATCCGGGCAGGTGCCGGATACCGGGTAATTCATACAAAAAAAAAAGGTGTTTTTTTCCCTTTATAAGCTGCAGATGGTGTTAAATTTCGTTTTGTCTTACATTACTTTCTTACATTAAACACTTGGAAGTCTTACGCTATTAAGAGTACAGTATAAGTGCCTATAGGCTACAGCACTCTACTGGTTTGGCAGTGTTGCTAAATTCTGAAAAATATTTTGAAACAAACAAAGCACTCATTAGGTTAATCAATCAGAAAAGATTTGTCTAAATTAAGGATTTTCTCATTGATTAGCGTAGCCTACAGCTTCATTTTGAAAAATAATTTGCAGAATTTTGCAACATTTGTGAATCAGTGTAGGGTATGCATTTATATTACACTTTGCATTATTTCTTTTTAACTCTGGTTTGGTAACTAAGTTACTTGGCTATAACATTTTTAAAAACTACAATGCTGCAAAAACTTGAAAAAATTATTTAACAAAATATACTTTTTCTTTTCAAACTGTATTTAAATTTTGTTTACTACATAAATAAACCCAAATAAAACAATTAATGATGTATAAAATGCAAAAAGTAAATCGTTAAAAAAGTTATTTAGCCTACTACTTTAAGCGTGGCTGTTATCAGTTAGACATGTCTGGTTTTTTAGTCAGCTAGCTATTCCTGGCAGTCATGCCTGAATTTTAATTTTAATTTAATATATAAATAAAGAAAAATAAAACAATTAATTCTGAAATGCAAAAAGTAAATCTGAAATTAAAATTATTTACTTCTTTAAGCATGGTTATCCAGTCATGCCTGTTTCAACGAACAGTGTTTCTGATTTGTGGTTTGTGTTTTTTTCTTATGATGTCACCTGCTAATCACTATAGCCACACTGCCTGCCAATAAACCTTGGTTAATTTGAAAAGCTAAACCTTGTCACAAAGAAAACAAATGTGTGGATTGGTTAGCAATCAACTTACCAGTACCCCACTTTGGAGATTTTTTTTTTATAGAAATTTTGACGAGCCTTAAGTCAGCCGAAGCAATTAATGCTTGAATGGCTGAACCGGCTCAATTTTGAACATTACCAGATTTTTAGAGAAGAAGAAATATCTGGTAAAGGGAGGTGCCAGCCCGGGGATTCGATCCGGGAAACCTCCGATCATTGTCAGGACCGAAAGATTGTCCAGAATTAGCCAGAATACATCCCATAGCCGCTGAAGGAGCATGGTAGCCTCTCACGCTACCCTGGCCGGCAGTCCTGGCGGGGACTTAGCCAAGGTCCCCATTCCAAGGGTTCGACCAGATCCGCAAACCTCCAGCAACCAGGCTGAGCTCTCTCACCACTCAGCCACGATGACCACAAACATGAGTGTTAGAACAGAGAACTCCAACAACTCGGCTACGAGTTAAAAGATCGAAGCTTCAGCATTCGGCAGCAAAAAACTTCCAGATTACAGACCTTTCGCTCATTGGTTGACAGCAGTCTGAAAATCGCGTTCTAAAAAAATAGGTACTTTTGTTTAATCCTTTCGTGCATGATGCACTCAAATAAGAACAGCTACCAGACAGGGCAATAAGTCAGTCTCCACATGTCGTGCACTGCAAGATTTGCGAGGTGGCTCCAGGGATCCCGAGCAAAGCGAGCAGAAACAGCCGAGTGGACAGCATCCTCGTCTACAAACCAGGTGAATGCCGGTTTGAATCGCGCGAGATATCAAACTATCATATGGCACTTAAAAAAATCACCACGAATAATTCATGAACTTAAGGGTTATACTTCCAAATTTCTAACAAAGAAAGTTTTCGCTCACTTTCACAACAAAGACTCAAACACAAGACATTCTTGCAAATTTTCAATATCAACAACAGGCTTAACGAAGAAAAGTTCAGACAATCACATTATAACAAAGCAGACAAACTTTAGCGCATTCGAACTAGCCGGCATTGCAGCCTCCAGTACTTAAAGGGCGATCAGTCTTTCACTCTCTCCAGCTGCCACTGCCTATCAAGTAGATCACTCACACTTTTATGCACCAGGTGAGCAACATTTCGGTATGCCGGGCCCTGAATATTCATTAAATCCGGTCCACTCCTCGTGCAGCTGGATGGCCATGGACTCCAAGCACCGGACGTGGGAGTCACAAGCAAAATTAGATTTAAGCAGAGTTGTAAGTCCACTCGTGACCCCGACCTCCGGTGCTTGGAGTCCATTCCCATCCAGCTGCATGAAAAGAGTGGAGCGGATTTAATGAATATTCAAGGCCCAGTATACTCAAAGGTTGCTCACCTGGTGAATAAAAGCATGAGCGGTCTACTTGGTAGGCAGTGGAAGCTGGAGAGAGTCAGCGACTTGATTGCCCTATACAGCGAGCTCGAATGCGCTAAAGTTGTCTGCTTTGTTATGGTGTGGCTGTCCGAACTTTTCTTCGTTAGGCCTGCTGAAGACAGCCGATTGTTGCTGCTGAAAATTTACACGACTGTGTTGTGTTGTGCCATAGTGTTGGTTGTGAAAGTGAGAGAAAACGTACTTGTTTCAATTTAGGATTTATTGGTTCACAGGATGAGTGGTAACGATCTTTTAGGGTTATGCTTGTAGGGATCAACCGGATACAGTTTTGCCGGATCCGGGTCGGTTCCGGATAATTTGATGTCAGTGCCGGATCGGTTCTGGATCTAGGCCGGTACCGGATACTAGGTAATTCACACACAAAAACAAAATAAAGTTGTTCATTTTTTCCCCCTTACAAGTTGCAGCTATATTATTAATTTTCGCTTTGTTTCACATTATTTTCTTACATTAAACACTTAGAAGTTTTACGCTGTTATGAGTACCAGTATAATTGCCTGTAGGCTACAGAACTGTTTTTGCAATGTTGCTTAATTCTGCATTTTTTTGAAACAGTCAACAAGCACTCATTAGGTTAATAAATCAAAACATTTTTCTAGTTGAAGGATTTCTCATTGATTTAATTCTTCATTTCGAAAAATAAATTGCAAATTTTTCAATATTTGTGAAACTAGTATGTGGTCTATATGGATTTACTTTAGATTAAAATTATTGAATTTTGGTTGTATTAAAAATAAAATCAAAATCACAGCAGGTCTTTTATTTACAGCTTTTTTTTACGTTGGTTTCATTCCTTTTTTTTTTTTTTTTGCTTTCGTTGCCTTTTAAATTGTTTTCGTTCCGTTTTGTATCGCACACAGTATAACGAAGACAGAAAGCCAAAAAAAAAAAAAAAAAAAAGTAACGAAAACAACATAAAAAATCATTTTATGAACAAAACTGTCTCGACTTTTGCAACATGGAAGTCATCTTTGGTTTATCATGCTATTATTTCTTGCTAGTTTTTGATGCCGTCATTAAACCGACTTAATTTTTGAATTTAACCCCTGGCGTCCAAACCACGATTTATCGTCACTTCAAAACCGTTTCTAAAACTCCCGAAGAGCCCTCGATTCGAAGTGTTAGTTATTTATCCAAGATTCAAAGTCCTGTTTGCAAAGAAAACCACAATTGCATACAACGGAGGTCAACAAAACTCGTAAAAATTCTGGAAAAAAATTACCGCACACTTTCACAATCAAAACAACAGCTTGTCCTGCGAATTTTCGATAGCTTGGGCTGCTATCTTCTTCGGGCCTCAAGGAAATAGTTCGGACTTACTACATTTTCCACTCAGTTCGACGAACTATCGCATTTGAATTTGGCTGGCAACGTTGCCTCCTGTATTTGTGTTGCGGGCCTAGATCGTTCGTTCCTATTCTCCACTGATAATGAAGTCGGCCAGCCAGACTGTTGCTCACTAAATGCTTCACTCTAGGAAATGAAGGGCCTTGAATGTTCATCAATTGCACATTTTTCTTCTCATGCTCTTGAATTGCAATAGATTCAAGACACCCAAGATGTGGATCTCTTGTGGAATTTGACCTAATCAGTGTCTTCGTCTCAATCTCAGTCAATCTCGTGCTCAGTCGCCATGCAAAGCTGTTGTTTTGATTGTGAAAGATTGCGGTAATTTTTTTCCGGAATTTTTCCGAGTTTTGTTGACATTATGGCGTTTCACAGTACGAAAATTAACGATGTTGTTAAAGACAACGGAGGTCCAATTCCATAGGTACTTTGGCACTCATATTTTGGATTTATTGAATTTAATATCTTTTAATTACCTTAACTGATGTTTTTGTTGGCCGTGTTGTCAAAATTGATGTGAAATTGCTTTTGTTTGCTAAAACTAGCCCTTGGTTCAAGCTGTCGTAACACAACAACGCAACAACTGGCCGCAATTACAACCGGCCATTGGAAAGCTGGGATTCCCCGATTGGCACGTGATCACTCGTCACGGATGGGGCCAGTCACAAGTGACGTCACGCGAAGCGAGTCAAGGTGACAACCATTGGAACTAGCAGGTGCGCGTCTCTTGGCGGACAGCCGGCTGAGAGTGGGACTGCAATGGCGGCGGTAAACGGATTGTTTTCAACGATAGTGAATATAAATTAGGAAATGAAAACTTTAAACTACTTCTACGGTATTAAAAACTTAAAGAATTTTGGAAGCCGTAAACAACGCTGTAATGGAAGAATAACCAGATGGATGTTATAATTTCAAGGTCTCCCATGTCCTGCAACGGAAGGTGAATATTTTCGTACGCTCATTTACGTAGAACTTCAACATTTTTTTTTTTTAGTTATGAAAACCTAATAAGATTGTCCCAAGTATATTTTTGTGCAATAATTTACACTGTAATTTTTACATCTGCTATTTTTTATACCTGTAGATCGCTTAGTTATCTTACTAAGATTTATTTTACCGAGGCACGCAACTTGTTTATGGCGACAACGTTTTGGTTGTGTTGCAACCGGTATCCGGTTCAATATATTTGCCGATATATCCGGACTCGGTCGATCCCTACATGCTTATTATGTTGTGCTCAAATCAAACTTTTAGAAGCAAATTTAGTTTCATGAACAAATTTTAAACGCCACTGATGTTATTAACCACCGAAAATTTAAGTGAACTTTCCCTGATTGTTCGTTTTATGGTGTTGGTTTTAAAATTGTTTCGTGATTTTCAAAACAAACCAAAATAAACACCGGTTACCGGTTTTTAAAACACACTTAGCTCTTATGAATGTTTCAATTGTGACCGATTCACTTTACTGATAAATCACTTTACCACCACTAATATTATGATGTAATATTGCCGTATGCGCAGCCTTATAACTAAGGCTGTACCTATACAACAATTTTTCAGCCAAACCGAACCCAACCGAACAAACCTTAAATTAGCCAACACGAAACCCTTCCGAACCGAAAGATAAGGTACCAAACCAATGAACCTTAAAAAAAAAAGTTTAAAAGAACTCAGTTTACAAAGATTCATGTAATTATCAAAGTGTAAGTTTCTGAATAAATGCAGGTATATATCTACATGGACTTCCTGTTTAAACAAAGAAATCTCTACTTTCTCATAACTTCTGAACGGTTAGCGCTATGAACTTGTGGTTTGGACCAACGGAAAGCTGGCTAAAATCCCTTCAAAATTATGTATTCAAACATCAAATTCTGTTAATTAGAAGTGGAAATACGCTTGGTTTGGTATTTTGCCTTTGAAAGGCCGAACACCGAACCAAACGCCCTATGTTCAGTTTGGTTTGTTCGGTTCGGCACAGCCTTCCTTATAACAATACAGCACTTGCAACAGCATGCATTGCATTCGAAATTTCCTTGTTTTAGATATTAAGGGACTGGTCGTTCTGCGTTGGGGGAGTTACTCTCGGGGCAGAACAGCTTTTAGGGCCCATCACATGGCCTATCTATTTTTAGGCCCCATCAAAGGGTGAGGTAAGCCATTAAAATAACAACTTTCAGCTGTAAATATTTCTAAAACATCCCAGCTCTAGGGAGGGGGGGGGGGGGGGGATAAGCCCCAGAACCCCAAGATGGAAGTGTTTACAAAGTTTTTAAGTTGTCAGCATCAATACCGCTTGCAGAGTTTTTTGATACACTTTCACAAATATGCCTTGCTTGCCTGTTCCTTGGCATCTTCCGTCTTCCGTGTGCTATGTAAGGGATGTAGACATACAAGTATACCTCTCGTACAAAAAAGGTGGTTCAAAGAACACATTTTTGAATGATTTCTAAGCACCTTTAAATCAACTCCCTTTTTTCATAAAAATGAATTACATTTTCCCTACTACAGTGGCAACTTATGTCAAAATGGTGCCTATGCTTTCATGATGTAAATTAGGTCACAATTTGCTGCATGAAAAAGAATTCTGCAATTTTTGGTGCGGTTTCAGGTTAGAACAAAAGGTTTGCAACCAACAGTGAGCAGGTAAGATGGCAAACCCTCAAAGTATCACAATGCCACAAAACCGTTCGTTTCTTACTACAGTGGGCTCTCTTTATAACGAACAACCTAGTGTGCCAAAAAATGGTTCTTTATACAGAGAATTCATAATACAGAAGGTTCCTTTGCAGCAAACTGAGTGAAATGATTACTAAGTGCCTTATACAGAGTGTAAAAACCTGACAAATAAAATCAAATTAAGTCTGCTTTCTGATTGTACTGCAAGGTCAACTGTAGTTTCACAATGTTAGGTGAAAAAAGTTAGAATTTTGGGTTGTGATTCACGTTTGCCTTTTCCGATGTCAGATTAATTCTTTGATTTCTTGGTTTACACAATGTTTTGTAATTAGTTCCATATAAGGATGGTTTTTAGTATGTGAAAAGATGTTTACAGCACTTAAAAAGGATTCATTGCAATAAGCTGTCCCTTATACCGAGAGAGGTTCTTTATGTAAAGGTGTTCTAACCATATGAACAGAAGGTAATCAACCAAATTGCTAAGAAGTTGTTTCCATAGGACATATGAAGTTCGAGAAGTTGTATCGAGAGTCTACAGTAGTACAGTCCTTGAGATACGAGGATGTCAGCACCAGGGTTTGCGATCACCATTTTGGCAAGCGGTGTTCAAATAAAGGCACCAATTGTTACATTTTCCGCGTCACATGGCACTTGGTGACAGACACTGGTGAAGTTTGTTAATCAAACTATGCAGAAAAACCCTTTAGCTACCAATAGTTCTTTTCAAGTTTTAATTATTTAATTTTAAATAACTTTTTTTATCTTTGTCTAAAACTACACAGCCTCTTGAATAACACGATAACCCACCCATTCACAAGCTATAAATTCTTGTTAATATTTAGCCAATTTTTTTTTACTTTTGAGAAGTTTTTTTTAGAAATTTTTTTTACTTTTGAGAACCAAATTGTTTTAACATGTCCCCTCAGCCTCACCCTGCTGATGAGTGTTGCCCTTGGCCCTACATCCACTTATTTCACATTGCAGTACATCAGCTGGCACACCAACTTTTTTATGTGGCATAACTTCTACCATTCACATCTTCACAATATTTGTGCTGTGCAAAGTTGAATCTTGCATTACCCATTTCATCATAATGCCTATGTGTTTTCCTGTGTGCTCAATGTTTTTTGAACACATAGGAAAAGCTCAAGAACTCCTGAACCTTTCCCTTAAGTAAACCTTCACAGCTAAAGTAAAGAAGAAATTATTGATCAAATCGGCTTCGCTCAAGCAACTACAGAGAGTTCTCGCACCGTCCAGCCACAAACTAATGCTCTACAACTAAATATAATTTTCACCTACGGTACCAGTACCTGCTCTGGAGCCAAGGCATCAACTATCTCGCTGGTTCACCAACACCCACCTAAAAACAATTGAATCCAGGTCGAAGGGATATTCAATAATCCCAGTAGTGGGAACTCGAACTCTTAAAATGTCTTGTTGAGTGGGCAAATAATCTGGATCTGCGATACGGTCAATATCGCTAAGATAACTGGAAATTCAAAAAGTTAATTAGCCCAAGGGACATAAAATAATATTGCTACCTACCTAAAGAGGATAGACTCCAGGTCAAAAGGGTACTCTATGATGCCGGTGGTAGGAACTCGAACTCTTAATATATCTTGTTGCGTAGGTAAATAATTGGGGGCTGCTATTCGGTCTATATCACTAAGGTAACTGGAAAGGTACAAACATAGGCTTGAAGGCACTACAAGGAATAGTTGATCAACATGAGGGCATTAAGGGTTGGTCAAGCTTAATAACCCGCAATGCAATGAGTCAGGGCTGGAAAAAGTTCCAAGCTTCCCTGTATCCCATGTGCTTTCCCGTTCCAGTATAAAATAATGTGGACCTAACGACCTTTTTTTAAGCATATCTGCCACAAAAAACGCAAGGCTCGACCCCCCCCCCACCCCCCAATAAATTTGATTAGCTGAACTGCGATACAAAATGAAACTTGTATAGCAGATTCAAAATTTTGATTAGCAGTTTTTTGTTTTTTATAAAAATGTTTGTACTGTCGACAGCAAACAGAACTTTTTGTCAACAGTCGGAACCTTTCAAAGCTCTTGTTGAATTGCTGGAGTAAGTTTAAAATTTTTTTAAATTTTAATTATTATACATCCCTACTGTTTAATTTTTTTCAGGCAGTAAAATTATCATTCCTACAACACTTCAAGACATTTGTACAAGTTAGCCGCAATTGTTGAGAATCGTTGTAGTTGGAGCCTCCCCCCCCCCTCCCAACGCATTAACCCCCACCCATCGTTTTTGCTGGCCTGAGAGAGTGGACTATGCCCACAACAGTTGCAGGGAGGGAAAGTAATTTGCCTAAAATGCTAAGCTGTGTGTAAACGAAATGCAAACCACATAAGTTAATCAATTGCTGTTATGACCAAGTGGCTTTTGAAATTTCTGAAACAACACTTACAAAAAAAATAACTCTGCTACAGAAATGACAACAATTTGTGGGCAAATAGATGATGGGCGGATGATAGCCATCCACCCATCATCTATTTTCCCACAAGTGTTCTTATTTCGGCAGCAAATAAGGATTTTTTTGTTAACTCGTAGGCTTCCCGCTACCATCTCAACCTTCCCGGTATCCTAGATACCAGGATACGGAACTTTTTCCAGCCCTGCAATGAGTGATGAAATACTAAGGCAAGTCTACAAATTACGTAAAATAAAAATGTCCAACTCCAGAGTGTGGTGCTAGCTATAACAATCAACTGCTTCTAAGTAAGGCTGTTTGCGTTAATTAAGCTTTCAATATCAGTCACACACAGTTTACTCACCATTCCGATGCTGAATACACTAACTTAAATTTTTCCGAGTGCTTTTGAATGGAGCTAATATAGTGTCATAAGTAAAAAATTCCTGCTGTATCGAATCATGTACCGAAGCCACGCCTAACGGCTGATGTTGTCGAACTCGTCACTAATAAAATCATGATAACTACTCTACGTCATCAAAAAAGTAATACATCACAACAGGCAATAGCAAGCAGTAGCAATCTTTTAGTTTTAATTTAACTTTCTAATTATTAGTCGGTGCGATTAACTTGGCTAATAGGATTAACCTTGGCGGCCTTATGATTAAGATTGCTTCCGACAGGAAAATGAAGATTCTCCCAGAGAACTTGTTCTTGCAAGAGAATCTAAGTTCTCTGAATAGAATCCTACAAAACTGTTACAAGATTGGGATCCTTTCCTTTACCTACGGCACCTATTTACTATCCCACCTGTTCATAAACCCAGTCATTTATGCAAATATTACGTCACTTCCGTCCCTACCCCACTCGCCCTCACCTGCTCGCGTCATACCACTCTTTTCTTGATGCGAACGCTGATTCCGTGCAGGGAGGCGAGCGGGCCCTGTTTGTACACAGTTTCGTCGGATTCTACTCAGAGAACTTAAGATTCCCCTGCTAGAACAAGTTCTCTGAGAGAATCTTCATTTCTCATTCACAGAATCCTCCTCACTGTGTTGCAAGATTGGGATAGATTAGGAAGCAGTGCAATTACTCCTCGAAATTGCACCGAAGATGGCTGCAGCGGCCCTTTGGCCCCGCGCAGCAAATACCTCGCACCCCAGACAACCCAGGGACCCCACCGATCCGCCACTTCGGCATCAGTATATGGGTCCCACAGGAGGGATCCTGCGCTCAGGCATACAGCCCCTCCTTCCTTGGCCAAGGCTGACAGGCGGACAAACCAAGCTACGCTCTGCCAGTCCGGTGTCACCAGTACTACCTACTGCACTTGATCTACTATCAGCTTGTCCACGCAGCGTCCTATCACAGGATGGGGAGGGGGGGGGGGAGGTACAGAAAGAACGTGGCCCAGTCACACAGAACGCACCACAAACTCCACCTCTGGACATCGACCCCACGCCCCAAATCTACGCAACTGAGCCATTGCCTCTGATGCGAACAAATCCACGTCTGGCGTCCTAAACCACACACAAATCTCCCGGAACACCGTGGTACACAACTGGAAATCAAGCTTGTCCCAAAAAACTCCAGTCCATCCACTGTCACGTTCAGCTTCCCGGGGACAATTGCCACCTGCACCACACAACCCAGCCGACTTCTACGCTGTTCTAGGCTACAGACCATGGCATTTAGCGTCGGGAACTTCGTCAACCCCCCCCCCCCCCCCCCCCTTGACGGTTAACGTAAGACACGGCCACCATACTATCCGAAAGGATTCGCACGACCCGTCGCTTGACCAGGCCTCCAAACACATTCAGTGCTTTTATCATAGCCAACAACTCTCTCGCATTTATATGCAAGGCAGCCTCACTGGGTTGCCACCTTTCCTGAGCTCGCTAGTCCCCTGTAGCCGCCTCCCAGCCTATGTCCGAAGTGTCAGTTGTCACCACTACTGCGGCCGCCACCGAGACCCAGGACCTATCTACCACCGGGCGACTCAAGAGTCCCTGCCCACCAGTTGAAATCTTCTTAAGATCCTGGCGAAAGGCTCCCCTCGGTCACTAACTCACGACACCAGACCACAACATCATGTTGCCACCAACGTGTGTGCAGCCTGCCATTTTCCACGGCGCATAACAAGCTTCAGCAATAAGCTCTGTAGCTCTTTAACCATCGTGACCGGGTTTCGTTGCAGTGCTGCATTCAACCATAACATACGAGCTTTTTTCTCTGTCGGTAGCACAAAACGGGCTTTTACTAGATCCAATGTCATACTCAAAAACTGCAAACCTACGATGGTATCAGAATACCCATTCGCAATTCACGAAAAAGCCTAACTTCCGCAAGGTTTTAAACGTGCTACGTACGTCATGCCGCATACCTGCTGCAGACGGGCCTAGCACCGCAAAATCATGCAGATAAACAAAAACTAATACAACTGCCCGGCGCAAAAAGTCCACACTATTGCCATAAGCTTCATAAAAATACCTGGGGCCGAGGCCAAACCAAAAGGCAGCACACAGAAACGGTACAGATAAACCCTGCCATGAAAACATTAGTAACCATTGCGCTACATTCTTCATTGCCACTGCATAATATGCTCAGACAGATCGATGGTGGCCATCCACCACCCTGGGCAGCGTATCCAAGGAGCACTTCCTCACAACCATAAACTCATTTAAACCTTCAAGGTTCAAAATTATCCTAACGATCCGTCTGGCTTTGCCACGGAAAAAATTAGGGATACAAACCCCACAGACCCGTCTTTTACCCTCTCAATCACTCCTTGAGCTAACATCTTGCTCAAAATTTAGGGGCAACCTCTTTTGCATCGCCAAGCAACGGCGGTCTCGCAGAAACCGCAATCAGCGGTGGCGTATTTCCTAATTCTAAACCCGTACCATTTACTATATTCAACACCGCCGGGGATGCCCCAATAGCCACAGGGCACGACCATTTCATGTGCAAGAGGTCCCTGGTTCGATCTCACCTCACCCCGCACTAGCATTTTTGCGAAGTGAAGGACCCTGTGATGCCTCGTGCTCATGTCGATTGTTTCATATAAAAGATCCTAGGAATTTTCGATAGGAATTACCTAGCAAACTTGTCCCTCTCTCCTTCTGGCGCCATGGCGTCGGCTGGGAGCGCGGCAAAACTACAGCCCCACTGGCCGACCACTCTGTACGATGGCCTCTCAAACTACCAGCACACCACGTGCTCATAAGTCAAATCTCTTTTTTGAGCTTTCAGTGGCAGTTCTCAAACAAATCAACAGTGCACAAAATGTCTACTCATGCCCGTCAGTGCTGATGCCTATACACGTCCCAGCGTTCAGCACCGCAAAAATGTACGATGTGCCAACTTTCCAAAAACCCACTCTTTATTATAAGAAAACCACAGTTCCCTCATTCTGCCATACTAGGTTCTTGCCAATTCGGTCTATCACCGACTTCGACAACAGGTTTCACCTAAGAACTCCCGATCATACGTTTTGTTGACTATTGCTTCCTTACCAAACTAATTCGTCCCCCAAATCAAAATTAAGCACTACTTACCTGATATTCCGCGCCAAACCACCGCCGAAATTTTTTAAGAAACGGTCCACGTGCGGTCGCACTTCGCTAGCCTAACAGGCCACCAAGTTTTTCGTTACTACAAAATTACCATTGCCATGCCGGCCGCCATCTTAAATACTCTCCAACCAGCGATATAATTACTTACCCTCCAACCGCGTAGCCTCGTGGCAACGCTGCTTGCTTGGAAAGATGGCGCACGCCAGCCCAACTGCGAAAACGATCGTGCGGAACGAATTCTCTAATAAATTCAATAATCTTAACTCAAGATTTCTGACTGCTCGCACCAGCGGCAAGAAAAAGAACATTTTGCCAGCCCTCAGCCCGGCCGGCAAAAAATGGGTTCTTTTTGCCTAAAACATACTACCTGTTAATTTTGCATGTGATGTTTCCCTGGAGATTTCTTGATTATGCAACCGCCTGCTTTCATGCCCTTATAGAAGCGAGAGCACGGACGCTCTTGTCATTTATTTTCCTCTCAATCAGTAAGGCGGCGACTCGAGAGGGAGGCAGGGTGGGATTAGGTTAAGTATGTTGCTGGCAAAATGTTCTTTCTTATTTGCCTAAACATCTTAACCTGTTAACTTTGCAACAACTGGAGACCTCGTCAAAGACAGGTGGCAGGCACCGCCTTGACGGGCGCCCTGGGATGCAAGCAGGCTGTCCCCCAGAAAATTTTGTTAAAATTTTGCACTTTCACCAGAACCTTGATGAGACAGGAATTTGGTCTTCTTTGGTTTGGAATGGTCACCATGAAAGGACCGGTGTTGGTAGGTCTTGCTTCCATCAGTGGTTGGCTTGCTGCCGTCATGGATGGCTTGCTTCTGCTTCGTTGTGAGTGCTTAAGGCGGGTATGACCATAGTTCCGGCTGCGACTAGTGGTCCGAGCCGGTGTGGTCTTTTTCTTTTTCTTGACATGTCTCTTTCTTGACTCGCTAAGAAGTCAGGAGTCAGAGTTGTTGTTGTCGCCAGGATGATGCTCTTGGGATTACTTCGGCCGGTGGTGTGGTGGGTCCATGTTATCTGAGACTTCAAGTGCCGTCAGGATAGTCTTATTGTACGAGCCATGATTGACGGAGGCTGCTTTGATTGTTTTTATTTTTTTTTTTAATCCAGCGGGATACCATTGTTGTGTTGGTCTTTCCCGGATAGTGAGTTGGTGGGTGAGAAGAGCAGGTTTCTTCCTTTTCGAGTGTCGATGTTGCGAGACCCTGCCAAGTGGAAGCGTAGCGCATGGATCGGGATTCCATTCACCTTGGAGCTTTGTTGTTTATGTTGAGTGGCTTTTTGTGTCCCGCGAAGGGCACTTTCTCTGGTTTGAGTTGCAGGGTGCAGGCCTGTCATGATTCGTGTGGGTCCTAATGTTAGATCAGCGTCGTGGACAAGTCTTCATTGGGGAACAGTTGGTTTTTTTTTTTTTGGTTGCTTTAGTTCGTAGGTCTTGATTGGAGCCGGAATCGGTTGTTACCCTGAAGGCCGACATTGAATCGACCCTTGAGTCGCATGTGAAATGAGGGTGGTTCATTTTGAAGAGTGCGACATTCCTGTTTGCTTGAAAGTTTTAGGTGTCAGCAACAGACCCGAATGGGGAGACGTAACGAGTTCTATCTTGGTCATTGGTAAAGGTCGTGGATGTTGGACTAAAAGGGACCTTGAAGGCGTGAGGCTTAGTTCCCAATGTGACTGTTGGACTTCATGAGTGGAGTAGCTGGATTAGAAGATGTTGGAGGTTTGCCTGAGGTCTTTGCCGATCTGGATATGGTGTGAGGAGCGGAGCCTTGTTTGGGACTGGAGAGTCCTATACTCGACTTGAGTTTCTTCCCTGTTGTTGCGAGAGCTAAGGCTTGGCGCCTTCTGAGAGCAGAATCTAACTGCATGGGGCAATTTGTCACCATATCGAGAAAGGATTTGCAACACAATTGTAAGAAGGGTTGAGTAAAAATCGCAAGGCCGGTGGTACTGGCACACCGTCTTGTGGGGTCCTGGATAGTTTTAGGAGCCTGGGTTGAAGATTTTGGAGTGTGACTGGCGTACATGTCTTTGGAGTCTGGATCCGATTTTTTTTTTTAATCTTTTCCATTGTGGAAACTGCCTGGTGAATCAGAACTGCAGAACGCTACGTAGGAGAAAAAATGGTGCCAATGGAGATACGTGAATAATTGAGGCGGAACCGAGGACGTTCAAGGCTTTAGACCGGATATAGGGAGGGTTCCAAGAACTATTGCTGCGCAAGTGGCGCTGCTGTCAATGAAGCTTTCATGGAGAATGTGCTTGCTGCGGTGTGTGTAGACGGAGGGATGTGGTCGTTGTGCCGAGGACGTGGCTTGACTACGGATGGAATTTCGTTTTAATCGGAAAGCAGATTCCGTCGTCGTTTGTTTTCGTGGCAGGTGAAAGCGTGGAGGAGATGACAAGAGCCTGCAGGTTTTGCGGCAGGCGGGAGCAAAAGAGGCCGCTTGTGAATTTGGAAGATGCGGTTGATTGTTGTTGTTCATTTCGGGGAATGGCCCTAGCGGAGTCCGTGCCAGGCTGTGATGGTTTCTCTTCCTGGCCTGTGTTTAACCGTCTCGTGAGACGGGGTGTGGATTCCTAGATGGGAGCCACGGTGTTTTCGTTTTCCTCCTCTGAGCCAGGATCTGCGGGTTTCTCGTCTTCACTATTGTGGAGACTGCTTGAAGGGTCAGGATTTGCAGAATGCTAACGTAGGACGAGAAAGGGTGGCGACAAAAGAGTCATGTGTTAAGCGAAGTGGGAAATAAGGACGTTCCTGTCTGCTGTGCTTTCGTGGAGAATGCGAGTGTTGTGGCGTGCTTTGACGGAGGGATGAGGTCGTCGTGCGCCGAGGATGTGGCTTGGCTGCGGAAGGGCTTTCGTTTCAAGCTGAGAGTCGTTTTCATTTTCTCCTTGTTTTCGTGGTAAAGGAAAGCTTGGAGATGAGGAGACAGGAACTGTGGTTTTGTGGCTGATGAGGAAATGAGGCAGTTAGTCGGTTTGACTAATTCCGTTTTTTCGGCTGTGGACAATGGGAAGTGGCGTAAGGGTGGCCGTGGTGGGTCGAGAAAGATTCCCCACCTGGCCTACGTCAAGCTGTCACGTTTTTGTTTTCCAACTGGATGAAAAAGCCGTTGTTGTGGTTGTAGTGTGCTGGGCGGGCCGACGAGATGTGGGTTGATCCTGACCCGGAAGGGGAATTCCTAATGACTGGAGGCGCGCTGCAGTTACACCAATACATAAATCTGTCAAGAAGAATGATGTTAAGAATTATAGGCCTGTTTCTCTTACTAGCACCCCCTGCAAAATATTAGAACACATTATTGCTAGGGCTATGGCGGACTATTTAACGAAAAATGAACTGCTCAGTAATAAGCAATTTGGCTTGAGGAAGGGAGGATCCTGCGAGTTGTTGTTAGCCAGCTTTATTCACAGACTTGCTAAAACCATGGATGAAGGGGGTATTACTGATGTTGTGTTTTTTGATCTCTCGAAGGCTTTTGACAAGGTGCCTCATGGTTTTCTACTTTCAAAACTGCAGTCGTTTGGTTTTAGCCAGGAAGTGTTGACGTGGATTGGGGCTTTCCTAACTGGTCGTTCACAGTTTGTGCAGCTGGAGGGTGTGAAGTCTGCAGAGGTCCCCGTTACCTCAGGGGTACCGCAGGGGTCTGTTATTGGGCCCTTGTTGTTTATTCTTTATGTGAATGATCTCCCCAGCCAGTTTAGGTCGGACAGCGCGATGTTTGCCGATGACTGTGGAGTGGCCAGGCGCATCTCATCCTTTGCTGACAATCGAATTCTGCAAGAGGACATTGTCGTAATGGAACAGTGGTGCGATAAATGGGGCATGTGCATGAATCCCAGCAAAACTGTTTTCATGCGTGTGAGCCGTAAGACTGGTAATCTTTGTGATGTAGTTTACAAGGTTGGAAATGTACAGATCAGGCAGGTTGACGAAACTAAGTATCTTGGGATTCTCTTGTCTGCCGACTTGGCCTGGTCCAGTCACATACACTGTGTTTTGACGAAGGTAGCCCAGCAAACTGGGTTTATTAGTCGTGTGATGTGGGACTCGACTGTCGATGTGAGGAAAACTCTTTTTGACATGCTTGCTAGACCCTACCTCAGCTACGCTTCTGCTGTTTGGCATTCAACGGGATCTGAGGCTGTGGCTTTGGAAGGGCTGCAGAGAAGAGCTGCAAGGATGGTTTACCGTAATTGGGCACGGGATGTTTGTGTCACTGGTTTAATGGGCGACCTGGGCTGGACCACTTTGGAGAGAACAAGGTTGGAGCATCGGTTGACTCTCCTGTTCCGGGTGGCAACTGGTGATACTATTTTGAATCCTATGGATTTTATCAGCCACCCTGACTACCTTGGACGTCACGACCATCCCAGAAAGATTAAGTTATTTCAGTGCCAAAGGAACTTTTTTGCCCGCACTTTCTTCCCTGACACTATCAAACATTGGAACGCGCTGCCAACAGCGAGCGTGATGTGTGACAGCGTGACTTCCTTTGAGATATCTTTGAGGCGTGGTCGCAGTCTTCCTGTCTGCAGTCACTCTACTGTTTATTAACTTCTCTTTTGGATTCTCGTCTATCTTTTTAATTTTGTCTTTTTTGGTGTGTTTTGGATTTTTGCATAATACCCAACTTGGGTGAGCAAAAAAAGTTATACTTATACTTATAGGTAGTGTTTAGCTTCCCTTGGGGGACTTGGACAGTCCTTGTGGATTACCAGAAGGGAGACGACACGTAGGCGGCGTGCGGGGCAGCCGGGGACGTGCATGACGGTAGCGGCATCAGTTTATCTTTAGTTTCCCGTGAAAAGCTTCTTGGATTAGATGACGCGCCTCCCTGCGAGAGTTTCGAGAAGGGACGGATGAGGGCCGGTGAGGAGACTGGCGGAAGATGTGCGTGATTAATGCGGCATTGATTTGTCTTTCGTTTGTCGTATGAGGTTTCCTGCTTCGTGGTGCGGCATCAGAATGGCTTTCGTTTTGTGGTTAAAGGCATCATGGCTCGAACGGTGTGGCTGATGAAGGAAAGGATGCAGTTTGAGCAGAGACCAAGGGTTGCTTGTGGATTATAATGAAATGACGAAAGGGCCAGAAGTTATAGGCGAGGTGCAGCGGGGAGGGGCGAGGCATAACCGTCTAACTGGAAAATCGCGTAATTGGAAGAACGTATACCGTATAACAGTCTAACGGAAAGTCGTCTAACAGGAAATTCGTATAATGGAACATCGTCTAACAGGAAATTCGTATAATGGAACATCGTCTAACAGGAAATTCGTATAATGGAATATCGTCTAACAGGAAATTCTAATAATGGAAAATCGTCTAATGTCCCTGCCTCGCTCATGCTGCCGCGCTCGCTGCAGCTATACATATAACATCAGAAACCAAAGTTAGACGTTTATCCAGTTTATCCATTATACGATTATCCATTATATGATATTCCCGGTTTCCGTTTAGATGATTTTCCATTATACGATATTCCGTTTAGATGATTTTCCAGATTTTTTATTTATGCAGATATAAGACAATTATCCCATTAGACGATTTTCCAGTTAAGATGTTCGTCCGACGCCCCCAGTGGGGATCCTTCTGAACAGTTCCAATGGTGTAAGGCGCCAGGAGGACCAGTGGAACCGTGTGCATCGGTTTACCAGCGGCCGAGGTGGAGCCAGATTCTTCAAGAAAGGTGGGAGTAAGTGAGCGTCATAGCAGAGGGTCTTTCGACTAGGCGAAAGAACCAGAGGCTGAACGGGAGGAGTCCGATGGACAAGGGATTCTTCCTGAACAGCTGCATGGGCGAAAGATGCTGGGAGAACCGATGGGGCCAAGTGCGGTGACCCAGCGGCGGCCGGGACCTTGAGAGCGGCAAATGAAATCTTCATAGCCGTCTTCGGCGGGACACATATTCCTGACGGAGGTTCTACCGAACCAACGAAAGGACTAGAGGGCGAGGCCAGATCTTGTGGTGCTCGTCTTGCTTCATGGGGGAAGAAAAACCTGACGAAAGGAGATCCATCATCTTGTCGGGAGACAACAGCCGTCGTGGTGGAGGGAGATCCAGCGGCGGACAGCTTGAGGGGCAAGGTCAGGGCGGGATGGCAGAGCCGGAGGTCCTGCGGTGTTCGTCTTGCTTCATGGGAAAGGAAATCAAGACGAAAGGAGATCCATCAGCTTGCTGGGAGACCACTGCCGTCGTGGTGGATGGAGAACCAGCGGCGGTCGGCTTGAGGGGAGAGGCCACTACGAGATAGGCAGGGCCGGAGGTCTTGCGGTGTTCGTCTTGCTTCATTGAAGAAGAAAACCTGACGAAAGGAGATCCAACAGCTAGCCAGGAGTCAACTGCTGTCGCGGTGGATGGAGAACCAGTGGCGGTTGGCTTGAGGGCGAGGCCAAGGGGATTCGTAAGGCCAGAGGTCTTGCGGGTTTCTACTTGCTTTATAGGAGAAGAAAACCTGACGAAAGGAGACCCATCAACTTGCCGGGAGTCGTTTGCCATCGCGGTGAAGCAAGGGCGGTCCTTGGAGCAGCTTGCCACGGGGTCGAAAGCTTGACGGTGCGGCAGCCGAGAGAGGACGGCATGATGGCGGCATCGGTGAAAGACCGCACAGAACGTTGAGGACGGTGTGGCAAGTGGACGGGGCGCTGCCACGGCGCAGTCGGCGGGAGACGTGGCGTCAAGAAGTTGGGGCCGAGTTGGCGAAAGCTTGATGGGACGACAGCCGAGAGAGGACGGCACGATGGCGGCGTCGAGTGATCGGCAGGCACGGGACGTTGAGTGTGGCGGCCGTCTGTGGGAGGGTAGCAAGTGGACGGAGAGCAGCCGCGGCGCAGTCGGCGGGCGAGGTGGCTTCAAGAGGCAGGGACCGAGTTGGCGAAAGCTTGACGGAGCAGCAGCCGAGAGAGGATGGCACGATGGCGGCGACGGGTGATCAGCAGGCACGGGACGTTGAGTGTAGAGGGCTCCAGCGGAGGGCGGCAAGTAGACGGAGCGTCGCCATGGGGCAGTCAGCGAGAGATACGGCATCAAGAGGCAGGGACCGCGTTGGAGAAAGCTAGACGGAATGGGAGCCGAAAGGACGTCACGATGGCGGCGTCGGGAGAAGACGGAGTGCCGCTGCGGCGCAGTCCGCGTTGGTTTTCGTTTCAGACGAGAGACGATTCATGAAGGCCGGGGAAGAAAACCAAATTTTGGCGAAAGAGGGAAACAGAGCGGCGTGAAGACGGTCACTGGAGGAAAATGAATGACAAGAGCGTCCGTGCTCTCGGTTTTATAAAGAGGACTGCGCCGCGCAGGTGCAGTAGGGCATGAAAGCAGGCGGTTGCATAATCAAGAAATCTCCAGGGAAACATCACATTGGGGACAATGTAAGACAAAATTAACAAGTTGAGATGTTTTGGCAAATAAGAAAGAGTGGTAGGACACGAGCAGGTGAGGGGGAAGTGGGGTAGGGACAAAAGTGACGTAATATTTGCATAAATGACTACATTAATGAGCAGGTGGGGTAGTAAAAAGCCACCGTAGGTAAAGGAAGCGGTCCAATCTTGTAACACAGTGAATAGGATTCAACGAATGACAAATAATGTTAAGGCTGCAAAACTAATAATGCCTTGTAGAGTATTTGGAATTTTAAAAGGCAGCACTGCATCCTGTTCTTTACACTATGGCATTTTTTCACATTAATCTATTAAAGTGTTAAAGCAGACACCTTATTTATTTGCGCCTAATTTAATTTTTTTACACTAATCTGTGATTATTACTCAATGTATCGTGCTACCCCGTTAAGCAATTAAAAAAAAGAACATTTTGCCGGCCCTCAGCCAGGCCGACTAAAAGTGGTTTCTTTGTGCCTAAAACATACTTAACCTGCTAATTTAGCATTACATTCCTCGAATGTGATGTTCCCCTGGAGGTTTCTTCTGCTATGCAGCCGCCTGCTTACATAATACATACCCCTGCTGCGCATGCGCGCGGCAGTCCTCCCTTATAAAAGCGACAGCGTGCACGCTATCGGCATTCATTTTACTCTCAATACGTCAGGCGGTGACTCGAGAGGGGAGGCAGGGCAGGAGTAGCTTAAGTATGTTTTAGGCACAAAGAAACCATTTTCTTTGTTGCCAAAACATCTTAACCTGATAATTTAGCATTATCAGCAGACCTCGTCAAATTTGGTGGTGGGCACCGCCTTGACGGGCGCCCCGGGATGCAAGCAGGCTGTTCCCCAAAAAGTTGTTGAAAACTTCGCACTTTGTTCAGAACACGTGATGAAACTCGAAATTAGGTGACTATCCCTCTTCACTGGTTGGCTTGCTTCCATGGTGAATGTTTAACTACTATCGTGGTTGGCTTGCGTCTGGTCTTTTGAAAACTTTGAAGAAAACCCTGTGTTGGTTTAATTCGAGGCCTTTGCTTTTCCTCGCGGCCAATTGGCCGAAGGGATTGGACGAGTGAAGGGCACTGTCGGCTGAAGGGCTTGTTTTATGAAGGATAGAATTTCCGTGTTGAGTTTCAGCCAGGCTGGGAACAAGAGGCGAAGTCTTGCGCCGACTGGAAGGTAGGAGAGGCGGGAGGCGTCGTGGCTTCAATGAGAGGAGCTCTTGTCCCCTGGTGACGAGCAACGGCTGCGGCGGTCAGGAATTGCGGCTCGCTCCTGTTGGTTACATTGGCCGGAGCGGGAGCAAGGGAGATCGGGCTGAAGGGACTGTTGGTTTCTCGGCTGACATTAGGAGTTAACTTTCGGACGGTTTTAAGCTGGAAAGAAGAGGCGAAGTCTTGAGCCGGCTGGAAGGCAGGAGAGGAGCTGCGGCAGTCAGGAGTTGCGGCTCGGTCCTGGTGGTTGCGTTGGTCGGAGCGGGAGCGAGGGAGATCAGGCCGAAAGGGCTGATGGTTCCTCGGTTGAAAGTAGGAGTTAACTTTCGGACAGATTGGCGGCGCTGTGCGGAGCGGGCAGAGGCCGGGCCACGGCGTCCGAGGGACTAGTGCAGGACCACATAGGGGCAGGGCGGCAGCCAAAAAATCAAATAAACCTGATGAAAGAGGCCCACAGTTGGGACCGGCTGGAATGGATGGCGTTCCGGAAAGCATGAAGGAAAGCCGCACAGATCATGTATGGGAGTGGCACAATGGAGTGTAGCCGGTGGTCACCTGGCATGGGCAGGCCGTCTAGGTGGCGGGCGGACGAAAGACAGGAGACGGGAGGGGGACAAACCGTCTGCGGGACCAATTCGAGTGGTTAGTGGGATGGCGAAAGACGAGAGGACAGGTGGAGAGAGGAGCTCCCAGATGAGCGGGCTTTCATCTAGTTCAAGACGGCATCATAACCGGAAGGCGGACGAAAGATGTGGAGCGGGGAAGAGGCTTTCAGCTTATAGGGCTTCCATCTTGGACCAGGACGGCATCTCAACCATAAGGCGGACGGGAGACGTGGGGCGGGAACAGAGGTCCCAGGTTGACGGGCTATCTCCCTGGGACAGGACGGCACCACAACAGTGATGGGGTAGTGGTGATGGCCTGGTTCAACTGGCAGAAAGGTGGAGGAAAGCTGAGTAGATGGGGTGAGAGCTGCAGGGCCTGTTTGTTCCTCATCCCGGTGCAGGACACGGCATAACAGCAAGGCGGACGAAAGACGAAGGAGCAGACCGAGCGGGGGGCGGAGTGCTTGGTTGACCTTCATCACGGTGGAGGGCAGCAACACCTGGGTGAAAGAAGAGTGAGTGCGTAGAGCGAGGAACGGTGGCTTGGCAGATCTTCTCTATAGTGTAAAACGGCAACGCCCGAGCGAACGAGCGGGCGAAAGACGAGTGAGTGCGTGGGGTGAAGAACGATGGTTTGGCAGATCTCCTCCACAGTGCAAAACGGCAACACCCCAGCAAGCCGGGCAAAAGACGCAAGGCGGTCGAAAGACGAGTGAGTGCGTGGAGCGGGGAACGACAGCTTGACGGGTCTTCTCCGTGGAGTAAGACGGCAACAACCGAGCGAGGTGGGCGAAAGACGAATAAGCGCGTAGAGCGAGGAGCGGAAGCTCGGCAGACTTCCTCCATAGTGTAAACGGCAACACCCGGGGAAGATGGGTGAAAGACGAGTTGCTTGGAGCGAGGATCTCTGGCTTGGTAAACCATCACGGTGCGGGATGAAAACGTCCGTACAGGGCAGGTGAAAGACGAATGAGTGCGTAGAGCGAGGAATGCAGGCTTGGCAGATCTTCGTCAAGGTTCAAAACGGCAACTCCCGGGCAAGGCGGGTGAAAAACGAGGAACGAGGAACGCTGGCTTGGTAGATCTTCATCATTATGCGGGATGGAAACACCCGAACAGGGCGGGTGAAAGACGAACGAGGGTAAGGAGCGAGGGATGCAGGCTTGGCCGACTTTCAGCATGATGCAGAACGGCAACATCTGGATAAGGCGTAGACGATTGAGTGCATGGGGCAAGAAGTTCAGACTCGGTTGGCCTTCCTTGTGAAATCGGCAGACCATATCCAAGACGGACGAAAGACGGGAGCTTGCGAGATCTTCAACAAAGTCGCGACAGCTGCGGCATCAGTGAGGCGGACGAAAACCGGAGGCAGGGGCTGTTGATGGGTGATCTAGTTCACACTGCTTTCACGGCTTCAATGTCGTGGCGGGAGAGGCGAGAGGCCTGAGCAACAACCCAGACTCGAAGGCAACGTCCCGGCTATGGGCAGACCGGAGACGAGCCGAAGAGTGGAGCGTGCGGTTAGCTACGGCATCAGTGAGGCGGACGAAAAACGGCGAGGGAGCCGGAGGCAGGGGCCATCTATGGATGACCCAGTTCACAACAGCTTCCACGGCTGGACTGGTGAGACGTGGAGCTCCAACGTCGTGGCGGGAGAGACGAGCGGCCTGAGCAACAAACCAGACTCGGGAGCAACGTCCCAGCTATGGGCAGACTGGAGACGGGCCGAAGAGTGTAGCGAGCAGTGATGGGAGCCACGGTGACGGGATCTCAAACGGCAGCGCCTGAGCCGCGTGTTATAGAGTGGAACGGCTGAAAGACAGGAACAGCAGAGCTGCAATCTTCCATGGTGGCAGTAGGGCACAGGAGGGTGAACAGAAGGCGGACGAAAGCCAGGGGTGGGATGCAGACAGGAGGCTTGATAGAAGACGGCAACCCAGGAACATCACGGTGGAAGTTCACAGGAAAACGGACGAAAGACGAGCAGGGCTAGAGTCAGCCAGACGTCTAGTAATGGAGTGGGCAGCAACTGATGTCTTGATTTTCGCTCGAGACGTGGGGCCAGCCACGGTCGAGACAAGCAGCAAGAGGTGCCTCAAAACCGGCTTCCATCTTGGTTCACTCAAAACATGGGTTCTAGCCACGAGTGAGACGAGCAGCAGTGGACAGCAACAGGTGACTGATTTTCACTCGAGACGTGGGGTCAGCCACGGTCGAGACAAGCAGCAAGAGGTGCAAATGGCTTCCGTCTTGGTTCTCTCAAAACGTGGGTTCTAGCCACGAGTGAGACGAGCAGCAGTAGACAGCAACAGGTGACTTGATTTTCACTCGGGACATGGGGTCAGCCACGATTGAGACCAGCAGCAAAAGGTGTAGACGGCTTCCGTCTTGAATTTTCACTCAATCGTGGTATTTAGCCACAAGTGAGATGAGCAGTAGTGGACAGTAACTGTCGATTTGATATTCACTTGATGTGTGGGGTGAGCCACAGACGACACAAGCGGTAGGAGTGTAGATGGCTTCCAACTTGGTTCTTCACTCAAAACGTGGGATTTTCCACAAGTGAGACAAGCGAGAGAACAGTTTTGGCCCTTCACTCGAACGAGACTTTAAGTCTTGACCTAGTCGTTTGAAACTTGATCGAGGCGACATCATGTAACTAAAGCTCGGTAGCAAATTCAATCGTTGTTGGAAACAATCGAAACTGAAACGGGAGTCAGACAGGTTGCTTGCAACACGTCACATCCACGAATATGCGGGAAGCGGCCGAAAGGACTAGAGTTCAGTTGAAGCGTATCGGCGGAAGGGCGGAGGCCGGTAGGGGGAGCGTTTACCGTCCGAAAGCCCAGGGATGCTGTAGGTGCGGGTGCAGCCAGCCGGAACGGTGATGAGCGTCGGAGAAGGTTGGCGTCGACAGCTTGCGTACGGCGTTCGGCAGTTGTCGGTGAGGTAAGCCGTTCGGCAACTCGGGCGTGTTTTCCGTCAGAAAGCCAGAAGCAGAAGGGATGCCATTGGTGCGGGTGCAGTCAGCTGGAACGGTGATAAGCGTCGGAGAGGGCTGACAGCTTGCGAACTGACTTCGGCAGTTGTCAGTGGCAACTCAGGCAAAGAGAGTCTTGAATCGGACAAAAAAAAACGGCAGGGATCGGACCGACGGCGGCGTGGTCGAGGGCGGAGATCCAACAGATGCCAAAGGTGAAAGCGGTCGTCTGCGGTCGAAGGAGAGCATAAGGGGGAGCAGCAGGTGAAGCGAGGGCTTAGAATCCAATTTTCGTGCGAAAGCGGGGAACTATTTTCGGCACGAGGTGACGTGGAGACACCTCTGGAGAAAAATGAATGCCGATAGCGTGCACGCTGTCGCTTTTATACGGGAGGACTGCCGCGCGCATGCGCAGCAGGGGTATGCAAGCAGGCGGCTGCACAGCAGAAGAAACCTCCAGGGGAACATCACATTCGAGGAATGTAATGCTAAATTATCAGGTTAAGATATTTTGGCAACAAAAAAAACAATAATTGAAAATAAAATTTGAACGGGTTTGAACCAGAACAATATAGAGTTGAATCATAACCCCAACTGGACAATCCAAAGCTTTAATTAAGTCATTTAAAAGCCCAAAATATCGGGTACAGCTGGTTAATTTTGGTTTCTATTACCTTTACGAAAATATCCATTACCCGAATTTTAGCATTCCACAGACCTCGTCAAAGGCGGGGGACGCCACTTGACGGAGCCCCCTAGGGTAGCGCGCCGAACCCCCAGAAAACAAGTCGCCGCGAACGATTGGAAGCAGACGGAGGATGGAGATCGATTCGCTTAAGAGGGCGTAATTAGAGTATTCGCTTGGCGGCCACGAAAGGACCGATGCGATACAAGCCATCCGCTTGGGCCAACATGCCTCGAAGGTAGTGAAATGTGAACACAGTGGGGTGCCTCCAAGACGCTGCTTCTATAATGTCGGTAATGGGAACGTTACTGTGGTGGGCCCAAGAAGTTAGCCCGGAGTTCGTGAGCCGTAATGCGAATGTCTTGGTTGGTGCAGTATATCAATCCAGAGCCTTGTAGGCGTCCACGATGATAGTCTTTATCCAGGTGGCGACCATGTGGGCCAAGGTTTCGCTGGTCGTCAAGGTGAAGGGAATAAAGAGTTGAGAGCGACCATGTCTCAGAGGCTTGGAACGCTGTTAAGTAATAGTGAAGGGCACGCATGGGGATAGACTTCTCAAGTTCATTGCAGACAAAGGGAGACAAGGCCGGGTTGGTCGCCAGGTCTTTGGGTCTAGGCTCGGAAGGATATGTTCGAGGGGTCACTGGTCAGGGTGACCGCGGAGCAGTCTTTGTGGAAGAAGCAGTCGGTGGCAGTCTCCGAGAACCACCACTTCGCGTGCGGCCAATGCTACAAGGAAGACCGTCTGCCAAGTGAGATGACTAAGGCGACAAGAGGACAGGGGTTCATAAGGCGTCGAGAGGAGGGAAGTGAGGACTATGGACAAGTAAGTCCCAGCCAGGAAATAGGAGGCGGACGACCGGGCGCTCCATTTCGAAAAACTCAAGGAGAGCAGAAATGCGTCCAGAAGTACAGAGCATTCGGCCGCCCGAAAGACAATGTTTGAGGCGGACCGGTAACCGAGGATAGTGGATCCACGTAACCCTTCGTTGAAAAGATCTGTAAGAAAGCGCAGTAGCTGTGCTAAAGATAGAGCGACCGGATTTACCTGTTGTGGCAAACACCAACAAAGCCATCGTCGCCAATGGCTGTCATAGATTTTGTTGGTGGATGACCGGACTGCTTTGGAGGCCTGTTCAGAAGGAACGCCTGTTGCTTCGAGTAGTCTGACGATAGCAGCCACGCGTGTAGCCGGAGTGTCTGAGGTCTGTGGTGGAGGATGGTCCCCCGTTGCTGGGTGACAAGGTCTGGAGCATCCGGCAGGCGTCGAGGAGAGTCTTCCAGGAGGCTAAGTAGAAGAGGAAACCAGGCAGCAGATGGCCAGTTGGGAGCGACCAAGATGAAGTGTCCCGGAGAATGGGCTACCTTACGCAAGACTACAAGAAGTAGTCTGGGGGGCAGAAAGGTAGCCAAAAGGGTGGCTGCAATCCATCGTGAGGGTGTCCACTGCCCATGCCCGGTCGTCGGGGACCGGGCTGACGAAATGGGGAAGTCTGGCATTCAGCCTTGGGCGAAGAGGTCAAGGAACGGGCATTCCCAGAGTTGGCAGAAAGACGCGCAAATGGATGGTTTGAGGGGCCACCCGCCCGCCGGAGGGGACCGTTGGGAGAGGGAGTCCGCGATCACATTGCGGTTGCCCGAAATGTGGAGTGGGAGTAACATTGTCTTCAGGCGAATGCAGAAGGTGAAGATGTCAGAGGTGACCTGGTGGAGAGAACGGGAACGGGATCTAGTTCCCACGCTGTTCCGGAGATAGGCGACCACCGTGGTGTTGTTGATATGAACTAGTACAACCTTCCCGCCGAGGAGGTCGTGAAAGTGTGTCAGTCCGAGGAGGACAGCCTGAAGCTCCGAAACGCTCATATGGGCGGCCGCGTGAGGCGGCCAAACCCCGGAGTACATGCGGTCGCCCCAGCCTTGAAGAGAGGTGTCAGAAAACGGTGGATGTCGGGTGGGGACTCGTGAAGAGGGACGGACTGGGTGGTGTAACAGACGTCTAACCATGTTAGCAGATTGGAGATTGGGGCGAGTGGGCGACTGGCCTGATAAATTCACGATTTGGAAATGGTGGAGAGGTCGTACCATCCACGGCCGTATGGGACCAGGAGGGCTAGTGATACAAGCGAGCCGATGAGGGAATTGAGCTGTGTCAGGGTGTAGGTGGGCGACCGAAGGACGGATCGTATCTTGAAAGTAGAGAATGCAACACTGTCTGACGGAAGGCATGACGGTCGCCTGGCGTAGGTCGAAGGCAATGCCTAGATACACAAATCTTTTAACGGGGCCAAACCTGACTTTGGAAAGTTGACTCCGAATCCAAGACGAGGCAGCGGCCGCAGAGTAAAGTCCCTGTTGACAATAAGCTAGGATCTGCCTTGATGAGGGAGGACCCAATCGTCAAGGTAGGTGTCCGCACGCACTTCGTGCTGATGGAGAAAGGCGAGCACAGTTTTCAAGAGACCGACAATCCGGCGTACGAGTCGATTGCCCACAGGGGATCGGTGAAGTAGTAGCAGTGTGGGCCAACGGGTCTCAGGTGGCCAGAGGGTCGGACTGAGATGATCCGAAGATGGGAACTGTTGATAAGGAGGCCACCGGGGGCGACCACCGAAATTTCAGGCAAGGGTGGGTTGTCAAGAGACAATGACGAATGGAGAAGAATAGGGCAGGGCAGGGGAGTTTGAGGAGCACCTTTGGCACGAGGCATGAGGCGGCCATTGAGGGAACAAGTGGTCCTTAAGGAGCGCACAGAGCACAACCTGACGTGTCGGAGTAGAGAAGGAAAGATGAAGAACCCAAGCTTCGTCTGCGTTTATATACTGGAGGTGCATGCACAGTGGGTAGCAGCGCTGACTGGACTAAGAACTCTAATCTCTGGATTGCACAGCAAAAGAAGGAGAATGCTAAAATTCTGGTAATGGAATTTTCATGGCACATAGAAACTAAGGACTAGTAAAATACAAACAAAACAAAAAAACCATAAATCCCAACTTGTACTCACTATTTCGCTGAATCTGTGAGCTGGTATTCCCTTCTCCTGTCGTAGCATTCTTGAATGCCTTCATCTTGCCATAGTGATTTGATAGCCTCCACGTAAGGGGGTTCAAATGTCGTCACAGTTTCGTAGTCTACTGTTCTTACCAAATCGGCATTCTCCTAGGGTTGAGATGAATGCAAGAAGCAAAAATGTGTTAACAACAAGCGCCGATACAAAAGCTTGGGTTGCCTGAGGGGATACTACATGTGGAATTCGATAATGACCTTACTTACTATGTTGGAAGAGTTTTTATATTCTATTTTTAGTAGGTCCATTGCTTTGATCATGCTTTGCATGGCCATAAAGATATTTTGATAAACCAATTTGATGAAACCCTTCTTATCGTCGTCGGAATACCCCGTTCCATGGATGATTCTCATCTGTTTGATGAAGGTACTTTTGCCCGATTCACCAGTACCTGCAAGACAACAAACAAAATCAGTACAATCAACTTGACTCCACAATGGAATAAAACTGGCTAATATCTGAAAATGGTACTGTAAATCTGTAGTACTGTGAAGATCTGTTTCTTAATTTCTACACAGCAGCACCATTTTTGCTTAGCAGGCTAACCCCGAAATAATGCAAGTTGCTAATAGAAAGACTACCGCTCACCTGACGATAGTCATCACAAAATGTACAAGAGGAGAAAGTAGGGTCAGTTTTGCTAGAGCAACTATACTTTTTTTTAGGCATAACCCTTTGACTGTTGAATTAATTTTTTATCTCCAAAAGTAGGGGTAACCTGGACGGCACTCGAACTAGCAAATTGAAGGAGCTCTTTAACTTCAGGCACACGCCTCTACCAACTCGGCCATGGCCGTCTCTAGAGTCTGCTTGTTAAGGGAACCTATAATTGTTGTCGTTTCTCCATTGTTGGCCATCTCGTGCATACTTTGGACTCTGTTTTTAGGACTCCAAGCTGTGCTTGTGTTTTTGGCGAGTATACTCTTCCCCAGCACTTTAAGGGTTAAAAGGATCTACCAAAGTTGCCACTGAAAATACTGATATCCGAGCCACACATCACCAACTTTGTGGTCTGAACCAAGAACACCCAAGCTTAACTGGCACCTGACAAGGTGTCTGTTTCTACACAACATCACCGTTTTGCTACCATAGTAGCAGGCTAAACCTAAAATAGGCCTAATGCAACTGCTAATAATAGACAGATTATCTCTCACCTGAAGATTGGCATCGCAAAATGGGCTATAAAAGCCAGAAAAAGTACAGTCGGTCGGGATAGCAACCAAACATTATCTTTTTTTAAGCCTAAGGCTAAAAGGTTTTGCCTTAGTACAGATATCAGATCCAAAATGGTTGACAATAAGTTTACGGTCTGAACACAGATCATTCAAGCTTAACAGGCACCTGACAAAATGCCAGTGAAGAGAGGGGTGTGGTGAAAACTTGGTGGGTCATTACCCTTATGGGGTTTTTGACAATGTTTATGAAATGGAGGATACTATGTTAAAATACGAAAATTTTAACACCGCTTACAATTAATTTTTACTATCCTAAAATACTTACCTTCAGTATGTGCTAAAATCGCTTATTTTTTGCTAATTTATGCCTAAAATTAAAGATAAAAACCCTTAATATTATTTGAATCTTATTTAGATTAGTTTAGCTATTAATTTCCCGCTAGGATTACTGGGTTTTTCCATGCATTATAATGCCAACACAGCATCCGTCTTAATAATATTGCTTTGAACATTTAGGTTTCACGTGGGAAACCACATGGTTCTGCGAAGCGGGGAGGAAGGGCGAGTTCTACTGAAGGTAAGTATTTTAGGATAGTAAACAAGCGGCTACAGCGACTACCTAGTCGCATCTGGTCTTCTGTACAGTTCTGCCACTACCAATAGTGAGGCACACTTCTCTATCACGCATTGCAACAACTATCTCTATTATATAATCTAAAAACAGTAACCATCAGAATTGCCCATTACAAATGTCTTAGCTTTTCAGCTTATTTTAAATTTTAGGCATAATTGTCAGCGTTTAAGCCTAATTTACAACTTTAATTTCGTAAGTAGCAACTAACGGAGATTTGGATTGTATAAAGTACGCCTATTCATTCATGCAACAATACGACAAGACTCTTTTGAACGAAGCTAAAATGTTTTTGTTTTTACGGCTGCGTTAACACAAATCTTTAGGATTTCAATCCGACGATGAAATGTTATTATTTAATTTAGTTACGTCGAAGAAGTCTATTAGCTATAAGGAGGCAACGATATTTTAATTTGCCGTGTTATTTAACTAACTTTTGACACTGAATCGAACGTTGTAAACAGTGGTCGTCAATTTCTAGTACCGTTGCGAAGTTGAAAAAAAGCGACGGACGGACAAAGTCAGTCGTTGCAATAGTCTTCTCAGCCGGTACGGCTGTACAGAAGACTAAAACTAATCAGTGTTAAAATTTTCGTTTGTTATTTTCTCCCAAATACTAACCTTCAGTATGTGCTGACTTTGTCCTACTGGCGGAGGGTCAGCAAGAACATGGCTAAACTTACCATCTTTACACTTTATCAACACTTTCGAATTTTTATGGCTATGCACGGGGCCGATCATGAATTAAGTTTAGAGACATATTTTTCCCGACATTTTTCATGCCCGTGCTTCGTACGTCTTATTGTGAGCCGTATGTGAGTTGATCGACCACTCCCTCCCGACTGCACTTGCCATGCTGGTAGAATGGAAGAGTCCACTTGCAATGCGGGCATGAGGAGGGGGAAGTGATTGTTCGGCATCTTTGTCTTAACTGCTAAGCTGGATCCAGCATTATTATAACGATAGTTATTGGTAAGAAACGAGCGGTATTGATTTTTAACCCACAGCTGTGATGATTTGCATCATCGAGCCAAGCAAATCATCGCGGCAGCTGTGGGTTAAAAATCGATAACCGCTCGTTCCTAACCAATAACCAATTTATACCACGGTTGGGACGTCAAGCTAACTCCTATTTTGAAACGTATTCGTGTTTTTTGAAAATTACTTCAAGAAATACGGAATAAAGGTCGTCCCATTTTAGTTTGCGGAGGGGGAAGTGGAGGGACGAGTCCTTTGGTTCGTTTGTGGAGGGGGGGGGGGGAAGGTTAGACAGATGCATCGTTGGGAAGGGTTCACTTCGGAAGGTTGCTCCTCGTGTTTTCGAATCCTTCCGAGTGAATAAACGTCAACATGTGATGCAGCAGGGATAAAATGACATTAAGGAAAGATAAGTAACTCAATTTTGTGCGTTAGTAGTTTGAGAATTGTTTCAAAATTACGGTAATAGACTAATAGTTGTATCGGTATGAATGAAGGTCATTCCATTTTAGTTTGTGGAGGTGGAGGGATAGGATAAGAGTTGGACAGAGTGAATAAACTTAGGTATGGGCCAAACATGTGAGAGTTAGCAGGGATCAGATTTCATTTGGGCCATCCGGCAAGTTAAGTAATACTTTTTGTACATTTTTAATGCGTTACGTTTTTGGATACTGTACTTGGTTGTTGGTGTGTGCGTTCCCGGTCACGTGATCTGGAAGTCTCAAAAGTACGGGTTATCGGCAAAAGTGTGGGGCAACTTGATGACCCACACTTTTTTTGTGATGACACACACTTCCGGTTACGGTTAACAGGATTTTACCTACTGAAGTTTAGCATGGCGGTGAGTTAGCGCGACGTCACAGCTGTGGTATAACGAATGTTACCAATTTATTTGGATGCTTCATTCTTTAAGCAGTTGATCACTGGATTACTGTACAATTCTACTACCAGCAGCAATGTTATTTCGTAGTTTTTGCACCTTTTGAAGCACTAATGTCTCCGACGTAGTGTGATATAAACATGTTTTATTGTTCCAAGATCATGCTGCTACCACTTCGTCGAGTGGTGTCCCCTGCCATATGCCCACGAAGCAGTTAACACTGGAGAGTTTGTGAGCCGGCACCTCACTTGGCACAATTAGGTGATTTGGCCCTAGTTCATCAACTCCAAAATACCAGTGTTACCTGGTTGATTTTGGTTTCTATTGCCTGTTGAAAATATGCATTATCTTTTTTTAATAGCATTCTCCTTCTCAATGCTGTTCAATTCTAAAGAAAATAAATCGAAGATGTCCTTCTGGTTCGCTACCTACTGCACAGCCTCCTTCATATAAAAGTCGAAGCGGAGCGGTGACGCTCACCTTTTCGATCCTCTAACGTGCCCAAATGGCGACTAGAGGGGAGGAGGGTGGGGCAAAGGCACTATTTTCAACAGGCAATAGAAACCAAAATCAACCAGGTAACACTGGTATTTTGGAGTTTCTAGTTGCCTTTATCCATTACCTTTTTTAATAGCAATCCCATTGACTTTGTCAAGGCGGCGGGCGCCATTTGACAGAAGTTCCCTCAGGTAGCCACCGGTTCCCTTCACAGAGATGGCAAAGTGTGTATAAGGGGTTAAAGTATGCGACAGGCAGCAACGAATGGCCCGATGCGGTATAGTCCCTCCGCATGGTGCGACATGTCCCGAAGATAATGGGAGGTGAAGACAGTGGGATGTCTCCAGGAGGCGACTCTATAATTTTGTGTATAGGAATGTTACTGTAATGAGCCCTGGAAGTAGAAATTGCACGAAGTTCGTGTGCTATTACGCTGATTCCCTCTGTGACACAGTTGATGTTGAGTGCTTCGTAAGCTTGTACGATGACACTTTTGAGCCAGGTAGCAATCATGCGTGTGTAAGTTTTCCCAACTTTGTTACTGAAGAGAAGAAAAAGTTGAGAGCGTCCACTGCGAATCGGTCTGGAGGCCTTAAGGTAGAAGCAGATGGCCCGTACAGGGCATAAAGCATGTTCGTCGTCGTCACCCAGAATGTTGGAGAGAGAGGGAATGATGAAATGATGAGTACGCTCAGTGGGCTTTTGAGTTTTGGCACGGAACGATGAAAGTGGGGTTAACGTGACACCGTGTAGTCAGGGAGAAAGAAACAATCGGTTCACTGCAACGGAGGCAAGTGGCCAAAGCTACCAGAAACACGGTATTCCTTGTCAGCTGACTAAGTCGAGAGGAGGACATGGGTTCATATCGAGGTGCCATGAGTGCCGTTAGGACGATAGATTCCAGTCGGGAAACTGTTTGCTGATGTGTGGACGGTCCAAATGGAAGAAATTAATCAAAGAAGAAATTCTGTAGTCGGTGAGGAGGTCTGTGTTGCCAGCAGCTTTGAAGACCGCGTTTAGGGCAGAACGGTAAACTAGGATTGTGGAACCTCGTAAGCCGCTTTTGAATACGGTAGTGAAGAAGAGGAGGAGGTCATGCATAGGGGGATTGAGTGGATCAACTTGTTCTGTGACACACCAATGAAGCCATCGTTTCTAGTGACTGTCGTATATTTTATTGGTAGAGGAACGGACAGCTCGTGAAGCAATACGGACGGCCTCGTCCTCAAGAACGCCTGTTGCGCGGAGGAGCTGGATGATAGTAGCCCCCCCGTGAAGGTGTAACGCATGAAGGTTGGAGTGGCGGATCAGGCCGTTGTGCTGAGACAGGAGGTCCGTCCGTTCAATATGGTAGCCGGTGAGGAGAGTCGACGAGGAGGCTGAGAAGCAGTGGAAACCATGCTGCGGCCAGCCAGTTCGGTGCGATTAGGAGAAAGCGTCCGTGACAACTAGGGATTTTGCGCAGAACAAGAGGGAGGAGGCAAGGAGGGGTAAAGGCGTAAGCATGAAGTTGGTTCCAATTCAAGGTTAGTGCATCCACGGCCCACGCCCGGGGGTCTGGTAGAGGCTGACGAACAGGGGAAGTCCGGCATTGAACCTCGTGTCAAAGAGGTCTGCCATTGGTCGTTGCCAAAGGAGGAATAAACTGTGGAGTGGAGTGTCCATTCGCTGGTAGGCAGTTTGCGGCGAGGCAGATAGTCTGCTATTACATTCATTGATCCCGGAATGTGCAAGGGCAGGAGACAAATGCGGTGGCGGATGAAGAATTGGAAAATTTGGGAGGTGATACGGTGCAAAGATAGGGAGCGCGTTCCGGCCCCTTTCCGGAGGTAAGCAACAGCTGTGGTGCTGTCGATGTGGA
Organism: Lithobius niger; assembly: GCA_023313725.1. NCBI lineage: Eukaryota > Metazoa > Arthropoda > Chilopoda > Lithobiomorpha > Lithobiidae > Lithobius > Lithobius niger. Next base: position 54,899 of record JAHWFP010267076.1, on the reverse strand, counting down.
CTTGTCACATGTTCTTGAAATTGTTGTAGGCCTAGAAAGACTGTGCGCAGCTCTAGATGGTTGATGTGGTCTGTTGCCTCAGTCGACCAGCAACCAGAGACTGAGGCTGTTGATGTGGGCTCCCCAGCCTGTTTGGGATGCGTCCATGAAAAGGTGGATTTGGGGTGGTGGTTCGTGGAGGGGAACTGTTGGTTTGAGATTGAAAATGTCCATCCACCATGTGAAAGTGTCGGTGGGAAAGGATGGGCCAAGTTGTTGAGGCGGAAGGGATATAGCCGACCGAGGGTCGCCACAATGAAGGGAACGATAATGGTGCAAGGGGCGCGCCATCCATCTTCCGTATGGAACGAGGTCTGCGAAAGAGTCTATAGTCCCGATAGCTGAGTCAAGATCTCGGAATATGTGGAGTGGTTTGTGTAGAAAAGATCGGGCGGAACAGATGTGGGTTTCTATTCGTTCCAGAGGTGGCATAACGGATGCCGTGCGCAGGTCGAAGAATACTCCTAGGAACACAAAGGAGTGGGCTGGTTGAAGACATGACTCCGGAAGGTTTATGCCTAGGCCTAGGTGGTGAAAAAGAGACATGGCGGCGCATAAGTTGGTGGCCAGTGTTAGTGGTTGTGGGTGAGGAAGGAGACAGTCGTCGAGGAAGGCATGTATGCGAATGCCTTGTTGGTGGAGGCAGGCAAGAACCAGTCGCAGAACCATAGTAAAGATCCGCGGGGCGGCGTTCAGGCCAAACGGAAGGCAAAGAAACTCGAAGACGGTCCCGTCGCGTAGAAAATGGAACAGGTGGCGGACAGAGGCATGAAGCGGAATGTTAAGGTATGCGCCTGCTTGGTCGAGGGAGACTGTCTAATCGTTGGCTGTAGAGATTCTCGAATGGAAGATACTGTTTCCATTTGAAAGTGTGGATTGAGAACAAATTGGTTGAGCGGTTTCAGGTTGAAAATGAGGCGTGTTCCGCCGTTTTCTTTTCGCAAAGAAAAATGCTGCTGTAAAAGCCCGGAGTGAATGGAGGTATCACAATTTGAATAGCTTCTTTCCGGAGGAGGGATGTTAATTCTGCTCGAAGCGGAGCGGAAGATGGCGATTCCAGATTCCACGGTGGTTCTTGCACCGGAGGGTGTGTGGAAAACATTGGCTTGAAGCCGTCGAAAACAATAGAAAGGATCACTGGGTCAGAGGTTATTGTCCGCCCGGCATTGGCGTGATATCGAAGGCGTCCCCCTACAGCGGGACGCGGAAGAGAATCGGGAGGTTTAGTAGTCTTTAGGGATAGTCCGATATTGATATCGGTATCGGTATTATCTGTATTTATCGGTATTTTTTCCATATCGGTATCGGACCACTATAAGGCTTCCGATACAGATATTTGTTATGCCAAGAAATGCAACCGTCTTCCCTGCAAAACTGACACCAAGTGCAGCAAAAGCAAAGCCATTTGTTCAGTTTGGAATGAAAATGTGACACTTGTTGGTTCTGTTGCTGTAAGTTTTACAACAACCAACTGAAATCTAACTAAGAAAATGAATGTACTGAAGCCATAAGTAAGAATAAGAGTAAAAATGTTGTTATTGCTGCAAAGAACTTTTTGGATAATCTCAACAGTTGAAACCCAAGCAAAACCAGAAACCGAAGTTGCTTTTTTTGTACGAAATATAAACTTTTAGTCTTGATTTGTTATTATTATCGGTATCGACATCTGTATCGGTGTCGTATCGTATCGGTTTACCTTTCATCGGTATCGTATCGTATCGGTAAAAAGTCATATCGGCCGATCCCTAGTAGTCTTCCAGTCGTCCCTAGGAGGATCAGGTTTTGATGGTGTGGGACGAGGACGACGGCCTGAGCGATTCTTGTTGTAGCGGGGTTTCCGAGAAATGTCGAGGTGAGGAGCTACTTTCAGTATTAAACCACGGAACAAGGATTTTGCTTCGTGGATGGGTTGATTGCGGAGGAGATGGCGTGTTGAGTCGTGTAGATTCGTGGCTGTGTTTAGAGCTACTTCTCGTAGCAAAAGCGTTGAGTTGAAGAGGGCCCGTGTGAACCAATTCATGATGTTGGTAAGTAGCGAAGCAGCTTTTCCGGAACACTTGGTTAATGAGAAATGCTAGTTGGCAAGTGTCATCCGGAGGAGGGTCGGCGTATAATCTTTCACATAACGCATTGGCTGCAGTACTAAGGACGTCTGCTTGGGATGCAGCCCGGAGGCCTAGGCGGAGGATACTGTCATTGTCCCGGAGGACAAAAATGAGAACCGCTGCCCGACGAGGGAGGTAGAGAGCGGAACCGAAGTCTAACTTTGTATCTGCCGTCAGGAATGCTGATTGAGGATAGGTGTCAAAATCGCGTGGGTTGGCCGTTCTATCGCCTATAGGGCGGAAGTAGTAATTTTCGCGGCCCGGGCGAGGCGGAAGTGGATCTTTATCTAGCTCAAGAGGTGATCCATTTCCGAGGAGGAAGCCACCGTTGCGGAGGAGAGCTATTAGGAGTGTTGTCGATTGTCCCAATAACGGAGGTTGATGGGGTAGTTGGTCATGGAGGCCAAAACCAAAACCTGTACAAGGCCTCTGTTTTTTGGAGACCGAGTCGTTGGTTGCGGAGGGTTTGTACAGGAAGCAGTCTGGGATGATTCTTTTAACAGTTTTCAAAAGTTTTGGAAGAGGGATATCGGAAAGGTCTGGGTCACTTTGGAACGGAGGCTCAGGACGACCCGAAAGGGATGGATCCGTTGAATAATAAGAATCTTGGGCGTCGCTTGCGGAAGCATCAGGTGGCGGCACGAGGAGCGGAGGAGCTGGTGGGGCGGGGAGCGGAGGCGGAATGGCAGGAGCGGCGGAGGGTCATGCTTCCACCACCAAGGGACAGTGTCGTTTAGAACGGAGTCCAACCAGGAGGATGTGTAGTCCATTGTCGGCACCTTCCGCTTGAAGGTACCGAGGGAGGAATCCATGAGGGAGTGTACTTGTGACGATGTAAGTGGTTCGGTGGTACGGTGAGTTGTGGGACGTTCAGGTACCGAATGTTGAGAGGAACGTGAGGACAAGTCTAGAAGCGTCAAGTGAGGACTCACAGCGGAGGCCAGCTTGGCCGCAACCTTCCGTGCTTTTAGTTGAATTTTAAGGTAGGCATATCGTTCCTTTGTGCGAGAAAGTTCTTCCGAATGGGAAGTAAATCTCGTGCCGGAGGTGGCTGGCTACATGGGATGGGAGACATGGCTGCGGTGTCGCAAGGCACGGAGAATGATTCGGAAAGGAAGGGATTCGGAGGCAGAGGGGGCTCCAAATAATCCTGTTCCGTTGTTAGTTCAAGAATTTCTACGTTCTCCACAACAGGCGGAACGTGGACTGGTGATGTAGAACGATGAGTACAGGAGGAGCAATCATCCCTAGGCGTTCCCTTAGTTCGAAGCATCGCCAGTGCGGAGGCGGTAGTGGAGTGTGAACGTAGGAAGTGGAGGCTTGACAGACGTTTCACGGAGCGAAGTGAACAGCGTGGTGGTTAGAGAAGAAAGGGTGAGCGACACTGCTCCGACTTTTATATGAAGGAGGCTGCACAGTAGGTAGCGAACCGGAAGGACATCTTCGATTTATTTTCTCTAGAATTGAACAGCATTGAGTAGGAGAATGCTATAAAAAAAAGGTAATGATATTTTCAAGGCAACTAGAAACACATTTTATCACCTTACAAATCCACTTCCTCAATTTGAACACTGACATGGGAGGGGAATGATCTCTCCACTATGTTTGTCTACTTGAAAAAAGACACTTTATTTATCCTTTTTGTTTGGTTTTTGGAACTTCATTTTTTTTCCAAATAGTGACGGGTAGCTCTGATTGGACGTCGAGTCTTTTTCGTTATGTCTGGAACAGCAATAATTCGCCGTAACGCTTTCACAATAATGGGTTTAGAGCCACGTCTGGTCTTGGGTACCTTGCTCTGAACTGTGCAGGGAAGTTAAAGAGTTACTGTTGTCCAATCTTTAAAGAAGCGGAGATGGTCGTCTTCAATTGAGGAGGCTGCTTACTCATTCTGTCTTACTGCAGAAGCAAGGGCTAGCAGCAGGAAAACAGTCTTTTGACATGGAAGGTCGAAGCCGAATGCAATGGTTCGTAGGGATGATTTGAAAGGCTTCCCAGAACTAGTAGAAGGTTCCATCTTGGGAAAAGTTGGCGAGTCTTCAGCCGAGCACTTTCAAAGACTAGCATCAGTCTTTAAATAATCTGCTGTTGATGATAGGGTTGTTGCAAAAGCAACAGATCGCAGAATTGATGGCCAATCTGTAACCTTTTATGGCCCTTGTTGAAGGGGTCTTCAAAAAGAGAGGGCAAAAGGGTTTCAGATGGGGCACCATCCGTGCCCTTTTTCCACCTTGTTTTGTAGATGTTGATGGTTGAGAAGTGACAAAGTAAAAGTGTTTGAGTTACTTAGGAAGAAAAGCCACTTTTTCAGGTGTTCTGTTCAAGTCTCCAGCCGTGAAGATGAAGAATATAGGATGGATGATTTTTCCTTGGTGTCGAGTTAGTAAGAGTTACGAAATTGGGAGAGGGATGGGGTTGACATTGTATAACGGAAACACGCACTTCAAAGTTAAATACACACTGAAATCGTGTTTCGCCAATTTTTGACCAATCACACGACGTTGGTCTTCTTTGTTTTTTGACTGATTCACATTCCTGTTGATTACAGATCACGTTTTTTCGAAACTGCATAGACCACTGATCTTTACTAGTCAGCGTAGGTGCGATGTGGATGTGGTTGATCTTTTTCCATCCGTTTTCGAGCATGTTTGCACTTTTGGGTGCATGAGCCTGTGGATTGTCTTGCAGGTTGGGGGTTGGAGGTTCAACAAGGGTATTCCAGGATTCAAACTTGTATGCCTGGTCTGGTTTCTCCTACGCATACCAGACAGGAAGTTATTTCGAAAGCGGTGGAATTGATTGGATGGGGGAAATGTATCATTTTGAAATGACAGACATTAGAAAACTGTAGGAGGTGACTTCAATGACGAGATCGTGAGGGAGAGATGGTGGAGGCAAGACCTCGTGGATCAGGAACGATCAGCAGGGGCTTGCAGGGAGGCCTACAGGACTGTCGATGAACGGGTACCGTGATGAACGGCTGATTGGAGAGACTGTCTGTGATGAGAACATTAGGAAAGAGATGGAGGCACGACGATGCAGGGGTCTTCCGGAGGAGGGCAGTTTGGTGTAGTGTCCATCATGGGGTGTTATTAAGTGTGATGGCGAACGATACGACGAATGCAAGTGCGTTGCCGAACGCTGTGTTTTGTGTCGGCGAACGCTTGTCTTGGGCGAATGAGGGCAGGGCGAACGCTTGTCTTGGCAGGAGGAGAGCGCGGGCAGCCGGCGAACACTTGTGAACGGCGAATACCAACCAGGGTATCTAGAGTTTTGATTCCTCCAGGGTAACGAGCACGCAGGAACTGAATGCAATCAAATGTACAGGTAGTGGATATTTCCTGACCGGCAAGTAGAAACTAGGATACATTTTATTTTACCACAATGTCCTAACAAAATGTGCCTAGTGCGCTTAAACTACGCCTAAAAGTGTGCCTTTTTTGCCCCACGTTTTCTGGTTTTTTTTTGTGTGAAAAATTCTAGTTTCCCAGGTTGCTGGGAACCCTGTTGGAATTTACTGTGGAAGAAGCAATCGATAATTCAATACCATTTCTTGATACCAGTCATTATCAAACATGATCGCGAATTGAAATTTAGGCATTACATGGCCATGGACACCACTTCAGCTCATTTATTGGTGCCATCAATAAGAAAACCTTAACGAAATGAAACACATTTACTCCCACACGATGAATATACTTCTTCTAGCACTTGAAATAGAGTACACTTTGTACAAATTCATTGAAAATGGCATTCCCCAGGAGCTACTGAAAATTTTAGAAAGCATATCACCCCACAAGGAATCATGCTGGTCTCACAAAAAAGCCTTAACTTGAAAATTCTATATCTGCTAACAAACGTAACCGATCATAACAGTGTGTCGGATACCATACTGTGAACTCTTATGCACAGAGTCGTACATTGGTAGCCTATATGATGACACAAAGCTTTCTAACAAACGACTGGCTTCCCACAATTCCTAAACACAATAACAACAAAAATTCCTTAGTTCAGCATAGAATAGCAATAAGGCATGCCCCAGATTTGAAAATTACAAAAGATAATTTTTCACAAAAAGCAATAGTTCAAATACCGATGGAACGGATGATTTACTTCGGTTTTCGTTCATTATCACTTACTTCTTTTTAACGCAGTACCAAAAGTGTTCCAGTTACTCCAAACGAGATTGACTGGGAAGGAACGAGATTGACTGGGAAGGAACGAGAGTGATGCTTAAATCCAACTCCTACAAAGAGGCACACCTCCGTGCCTTGGAGGCAATTGCTATCCAACACTGCCAAGACAAAACAGTGGCACTTATGAATGTCCAAGACCCTGCTTTTAAGCAGATTAATAAAATTGTGACTCCCGAACTGTGTGAAAAACTGGAGACGAGGTGGAAGAAGTTTCTCCCTCTTACAACAGCGACACATGCGGAGCTTGACAGCAGCAACCTGGAAAGTTGATACATCGATGAAAGGGGGGGGGGAGAAAATTGGAATCATCGCGTTCGGTGTGGAAGTTGGACAGTTGGTGCGTGTGCGTCTCATTGCCCAAGCCTGAGGAAGAATGCCAGTATAAGCATTCGAAAATTTGCTAGTTTGGAGTAACTGGAACACTTTTGGTACTGCGTTAAAAAGAAGTAAGTGATAATAAAAAGCAATAGGCTACAGATCAAGGATAAATTTTGAAAGAATTTGAATTTTAACGCAGTGTCCATCAGTCGATAACCACATTTCACCAGAAAATGAAGAACTTTTGGAATATGTTCCAGAATTAGCCTAGGTAGGCTTATGAAGAATTTTTCCTGCTAAGGAGTTGTTGTATACAAGTCAGTACCTCTCGAATTTTGCCATCTTGTCTCCGTTTTCTGAAGTGGAAGGTCTGTTTTCCCATTGTCGGCATTCAACCCAGTTAGTTTTTTTTTAGTGCTAAAAATGTTATCTTATTATTTCTGATGCATGCCCTTGATATGTATTTTTGTCATGAAGTTAGCTTTTTATGTAAGTTTCAGACCCGAAATGTGGCTTAGTTGTTTACACATGTGCACCTTTCTGGCTTTCTCAAACTTGTTATTGACCAGGTGCTTCTATTTTCCTAATACTGTGAACTAAGACTTTTCCCAGGTAGGCCACTGAAAGCATTCAGTGCTAAAAAACAAGGTTGACCAACTCTACAACAAAGCTGTCTCCTCCAAAGTTGTTGCCTTGCAGGTTTACATCACATCAATAAGGTAATACAAGCATCCCCCAGTTAATCCGTAAGACACCACAACGATACACATTTGTTAATTGGTAAAAACAAAAAAAAATACTAAAAGTACAGAGAGAAGCAAGAGGGATAATATCTCATTAAGCTAGGGGAAAACAGGGGGAACAAATTTCAATCTGATGAGGAAATAAAATTGATCAATTAAGATATTGTCGCACAATTCTGAGAATTGGGCGTTACTCCGACTTTAATAATTATATTACTTCAGTGCACTTGAAAATCCATCACGACATCACTTGTCACACAAAAAAACCGTTAGGCCTACCGCTAGGAGTGTGCGAGTAGAATAATTTTAATTCGAGTATCGAGCCGAGTTCGAGTATTTGGTTAACACACTTATTTTGCAAGTGCCTTTTTTATTTGTTAATGTAATAACTAAGATGCTGCTTAATGGACTGTGCGGGTCGATGTCTAAAACTAGTTTTCCAGTTTTTAGGATACAACTTTAAAATGGTTTGAGCTAGTGGCTTTTAATTTGCACCACCGGTAAGCTCTCGTCGAGCCAATGAATTTGGTGTACTTAAACGTCAAAATCGGTCAAAAATTGGCGAAGTTATTGCATTTTTACCGGTTTCGAGTTTGGTTGGGATAAAACGAGCCAGGTTTCAGCAGATAGGAAACTCGAAACTTTCGAGGCTCGCACACCCCAACCTACCGCTCATACTGTGAAATGTAAAGTCAGAATCATCAGAAAAACTTCCAGCAAGTTTACGCCAATTTTCTCACTGTACGTAGTTCATTATCTAGCTAATTTTCATCAGCATCCAGCAGTCTTCTTGAAGCTCTCACTAAGTTGATGCTTCTCTGGTTACAGGACAATCTCCCGTTGTTTGGTTTGTTTTGATTAGAAATTGCCGCTCCGCATAGCCTCCAGATTTTAGCAGGCCGTTCCCTTTGCATAGCCTCCCGCTTTTAGTAGGCAGTTATCTCTCCGCCTGCATTCAACCTCCACCGTGACGATCTCCACGCTCTAGATTCCACTTTATTTACAGTTTCTTTTCTAGATCCTTCCCTACCAAAGTCACATTGGGGTTCATTGGACCTTGCAAATTCATTAGTGGTACTTGTTTTCTTTCATGCAATCGAATTGCCACCAATTTAAGACACCTCAGATGATTGTCACATCTTGAATTTGATTTTATCAGTGTCTTTGCCAAACTCCACTCGATGTTATGCCGTTTTCCGTGCAATGCATCGTAATGCCGTTGTCATCAACTTATTTCTTACATTTTCCATATGTTGACTCAATATCGTCGTTACTCCTATGCTGGTCTCCTCTATGTAAATGGCACTACAGTCTCTGCACGACACTCGATAAAATCCTTCTGTATGTTTTGAACTTTTCCCAATGCCTCTTCGTCCTTGGATTTTTGGTTCTCTTGGTTTTGCTTTATTCTTTTTCTTTGCTTTCCCTCGTATCTTCTTTTCAAGTCCTTCATCATTCTTCAAATAGGCCTAGGCCTTGAATCCATTCTCTTTCAAAATCCTCTGAATTGGGCAGCTTACTCTTTCAAGATAGGTTAGCATTACTATCGGTCCTCTTCCAACCCCTGTGCACTCTCTTTCTTCATTCGTTCGTTGTTTCCTCTTCTTTCATTTTCCATGGAGATAGACTTCTTAACCATTCTATTTAGCTTCCCGGCAGGATATTTTAACTCAAGAAACCTTCCTTTCACTTCTTCTAGGTGTTTAGTAGCCTTCTAAAGAGATCTTGAGTTCTTGACCATCCGATTCATTTCGTTCTAAGCAATCGCACGTAATTATTCCTGACCTTCATCCAAATGCTGTAACACCACTTCGGCAATTATTGGCGAGCTAGAATAACCCATTGGGGCTCCTAACTTGCCAATATGGTCTACTACCAAACTCCACATAAATCAGAGCCAGAAGTACTTTCAATAGCGCTCTGTCTTTTAATAAACTTTTTCCTTGAGACCTTCCATCTCCTCCTCGATAAAGCCAGCATCTCAAGAATAAGCCTGTGACCCAGGCTCGGGAATAACTTCACGATGTCGAACGAGACCATCAAGTTTTTGATCCCGCAGTTCATCAATAAGTTCACTCCTCTTTCGAAGTCTACTCACTCCTCTCACCTATTTCTTCATCCTCTCCGCAACTTCCGAATCTAGTTTCTGCGCTATTCCCCCCTGACGGGGGGCTCCTGACGTAATTTGCCTGGGGGGGGGGGGGGCCTCCATCTTTATGCATTTTGACCTGTGCAAACACTGTATGTAGGTAGTCGGTGAGGGGATTTAGGCATCAGACTAACTAGTTCTTCTTCGCCGATATCCTTCCTCCCAAAGGCTTACCAAACTACATTGCAAATCAAACATACGCCTATTACCAAAGTTATCACTTTGACCGACATACATATCCGACCCTTCGAGTTCATGCCTTACTCTCTCATTGTGAACCTCTTTGGAAACCACTACCATTAGATTTGCCTTAGCTGCTTTGCAAACAACGTCATTCCTATCACTAAAGCTTCCGGATTGCTCTGGACTGGGCAACAGTTACATTGGCTTCCTCTTTTGGTGGTAGTTTCACTAAAGTTTCCGGATTGCACTGGCCTGGGCAATAGTTACGTTGGCTTCCTATTTTGGTGGTGGTTTCACTAAAGTTTCCGGATTGCTGTGGCCTGGGCAACAGTTACATTTTCTTCCTCTTTTGGTGGTGGTTCACAATCAGCTGCTTCATCTTCAGTCGCAATTCCGGTACCCATGTGTACCCTGCCAACAACTTGTCCACGCAACCAAGTTCGTTTTCATTTCATGGTTGTCCTTCCTCTCCACTGGTATAAACTTGAGGTCCAAGTTTAGAACACTCATTTCCACTTTCGAAAGTTCCACTCCTCCCAACTCATTCGCTACATACATTCACACATTCTTCATACTACTCCTGTCATTCCAGTTTCTACCTTGCACTGCACTCCCCCCCACCCTTTCGTTCAAAGCACTCAAACACGACTCTAGTCGACTCTACTCCCGCAGGTGTCTATACACAGCCTCGCTCCTTACCCACTCCTTTATATGCTCCTGCAACCTACCCATCATTTCACTGGACATCACATTCTTTATTTTTACTTCCAGTATCATAGCATTAGTTATCAGCTGCCTAATATGCAAGTGGTAATAGGCCTATGTTGGATTTGCAATAGTTTGATGAGGCTTCAGGAGGAAGGACATATCAGTTTAGAACTAGTTACTCTGGCGCCTAAATCCCCTCAGCGACTACCTACCGTGTTTGCACAGGTCAAAAAGCAAATGGAGAGAGCTCCCTTCAGACTAATTCCATCAACAAACAGGGGAATGATGCAGAAACTAGATTGAGAAGTTGCGGAGAGGATGAAGAAATATGTGAGAGGAGTGAGTACACTTCGAAAGACGAGTGAACTTATTGATGAACTGCGGGATCTAAAACTTGAAGATGATGAGCTGATGGTCTCGTTCGACGTCGTTAAGTTATTCCCGAGCCTGCGTCACAGACCTATTCTTGAGATGCTGGCTTTATCGAGAAGGAGATGGAATGTCCCTAGGAGAGGTTTATTAAAGACAGAGCTCTGTTGAAAGTATTTCTGGCTTCAATTTATGTGGAGTTTGGTGGTAGGACATATTGACAAGTTAGAAGAGCCCAATGGGTTACTCTAGCTCACCAATAATCGCGGAAATGGTGTAACAGCATTTGGATGAAATGATGCTGGATTCTCTCTTGAGAAGGCAACTAAAAACCTAGATGAAGCGAAAGGAAGGTCTTTTGAGTTCAAGTATCCTGCCGGAATGCTGAATAGAATGGTTAAGAAGACTCCCTCCATGGAGAAAGAAAGAAGAAGAAACAGAACGTATGTAAAAAGAGAGAGCACAGGTGCTGAATGAGGACTGAGAGTAATGCTAACCTATCTTGAAATAGTAAGCTGCTCAATTCAGAGGATTTTGAGAAAATGATTTCAAGGCCTAGGCCTATTTGAAGAATGATGGACTAGGACTTGGAAAGAAGATACGAGGGAAAGCAAAGAAAAAGAATGAAGCAAAACCAATAGAGCCAAAAATCCAAGGACGAAGACGCATTGGGCAAAGTTCAGAACACCAGAGGAGGAGTTTATCGAGTGCCGTTTACATAGGAGGGACCAGAATAGTAGTAAGGACGAGATTGAGTCAACATATGGGAAATGTAAGAAATAAAGTTGGCGACAATGGCATTGGAGTCCATTGCACGGAAAAACGAAATTTTAACAGGTAAAATTAGTTTTTACATATCCGAAAATACATCCCTTTTTTCTGGCTTTTATCGTTAAAATGCTCTTGGTTCTGTCAAACAACTAAGAGTTCCCCCCTCCCAAGCCTTCAGTTGCCCTCGGGCGCGATCGCGCGCACGATGCCTGCACCAGGCGGTCGATTGTCACTATTTCGTCATCGTGCCCGATCTAGCACCCGAGGAGGTTCGGCCGAGCGGGGTCAGCGGGTGGGTTCTAAAGGTAAGTATTTTCGGATATGTAAAAACTAATTTTACCTGTTAAAATTTCGTTTTCACTAAATATCCAAAAATACTTCCCTTTTTTCTGGCTGACTTCGTCCAACCGGAGGTGGGTCGAGCCGAACCCCCGGAGAAAGGCTGGGAAACTCTTCAACATACTCCTAAAGGTCTTACCTTTTATGTCCGCTTGCTATTCCCCGGTTCTCGTCCTGGGATGACTGACCAGGCCAAGATGGTGGGTCCCTGAAAACTGAGGCTGGAGACATCACGGAGTTCCCTGAAATAATGTCCGGTGAACGTGGTTCTGTGTCTCCAGTTGCAAGTGCTTGTGACTTCGTCAATTGGAATACCGGACGCAAATGCCCATGATGCGGCCAGCGCCCGGAGTTCGTGGGCCCGAATGCCCCAAGGGATATCGTCGCACTCTTCTGTGGTTTCGTAGGCCCTCCTGATGACTGCGATAATCCACTGGGCGATTTTTGACGGATGCAGCTTCACTTTCGCTGAAGCTTTACCTGTGTGTGGGTTAATTGCTAGGAATAACGGGGTGAATGCTGACTTCCCATCATCCTCGAAGGATTTTGTGGCACTCAAGCAATAATGGAGGGCTCTCACTGGGCACTGAAGTCTCTTCAGGTGCCCTGGTCCCACTATCGCTGCCAAAGCTTGAATCGTGATGGCTTTCGTCACTTCTTCTGGCTTCTGGGTTCTGGCCCGGTTCTGGCGAGCTGCAGTGCCCAATGCGACGAGAAACACTGTCTTTTGAGAAAGCAGCAGTAGTGAGGTTTTCCCAAGTGGTTCGTACAGAGGTCCCCGCGAGGTTTTTCAAAACTAGAGGTAAGTTCCAACCTGGGAATAGGCGTCTCGTCCTGGGGCGCTGATTCCCGAAGGCTTGAATGAGGTGAGAGATTACCGTGCTGTCCGTCACCTCGGTCCTGCCCGTTGAGTCCCAGCACCGAGTTTATTGTCGACCTGTAACCCTTAATGGTTATTACTGCAAGACGTTCGTCAAAGAGTTCTTTCAGAAAATCTGCCAATCAGGCAACAGATGGGTTGCAGGGGTCTACTTCCCTCCTCCTGCACCACTTAAACCACCGAGTCCATTTTGCTTCATATACCTTCTTTGAAGACGAACGATGACATGCGACCAGAGACTGGACCACCTCCGTCGAGAAACCTGCTGCTCGCAGTGTCTTTCTCACAGTAACCAGGCGTGAAGATGAAGCATGCTGGGATTGTGGTGCTTCGTCTTTCCCTGGTGTTGGGTGACTAGGTCGTCCCGAAGTGGAAGCTCTACAGATTCTTCCTTGCGGAGTTCCATTAGGTCTACAAACCAGGCTGCGGCTGGCCACCATGGTGCTATCAGAATGTAGTACCCTGGTGATTCCCTGATCTTGTTAAGTACCATCTGCAACAGGGCAAACGGAGGGAACAGGTAAGCTGATATGCCTTTCCAACCTATGCTGAGGGCGTCTACTGCCCACGCCTGCGGATCCGGGAATGGAGACACATAAGTCGGCAATTGAGTGTTCAGACGCGTGGCGAACAAGTCCACTACTGGGCACTGCCAGACCTGAAAAATGGCCTCGCAAGTGTGTGGGGGCGTCATTGCAGGGTTTAGAGGGGTCAAGAGCAGGAGAAGGCAGGGTTGTAACGCTAGCCGGAGTGCCAGAAGATAAAATGGTGTGGGCCCAAGATTGCTGAGATAATGGGGTAGAAAAATTGTCATTGTTCCCAGGGGTCATCAGGACCGCTGTTACGGTTGAAGCGGGTGATTGCGTAGCAGGGGAAGTGTCAGACTTAAATTTCTTCACTATTTCTTTGTGGATGTTTTCTTGCCTTTTTCTCGTGGCGGACAGGATCTGGCGGTGGGCAATAACTTGCCAATCTTTAAGGGGAATTGTGACACAAATGGCACACGGTCGATCAAAATAATTGCATTTCCTATGAAACTGGCAGACTCGATGGGGGTCAATACGGTTGGGGTTAAACACGCCTGGGCAGTGGCACTTGCCTGGACTGTCAATGACTGGTGAACGGCCGAAGTAGACATCGGGTTCATCCGAGAAGGACATCGGCTTCTTTGCTTTAACCATTGTGGGAAGGTTGAAGGAAACAAAGACGGTGGCTGATGAAAACCAAGATGATGGTGAGAACGAATCGGAACGCTAAACAGTGGGAAGAAGTACCCGGAGGTGGGAGGCGGGAAGAACTCGGCAGAGCGGTAGGAGTGAGGTGGTGCGCCTGGCGGTAGAAGCTGGAACTAGGATAATGCAGCTTTCGTCCGGTGGTGGCAGGGGCCGCCGGTGAGGGACGGCTCATGCGTTAGTAGGCGGGTAGGCAGCTTGCACCAGCTGCAGGGTGGATCGGAGGGTAGCGTCGGGTGCGGACCGGCGGCTGCTTGGACGGGCAAGGTAGAGGCGGGTTGCGAGAAGCGGCGGAGGAAGGAGCTGAGGATTTGAGGAGGAAAGGCTGCTTTGCTTGCGAGACGACCAGCTGGTCCAAGGGCCAGAATCTGGGCATGGCGCGAAAAATTACTGGACAAGATGCGGAAGGGGGCCGGAAGAGGACCTTATGTTGGTGACGTGGCCGGCAAGCGACGAGGCGGATGAAAGAGCTGGCCGTGCGTGGTGGACAACGACTTCTTAGTGGGTTTCATCCGTGGACCAATGGCAGGATTCCGGTTGAAAGACGAGTGCGGAACAAGAAGAATGGGTTTGGCAGGCTGTTGGCGTCCTACGGAAGCCAGTGAAGAGGTACACGGGAAGGACGTTGGCCACAAGTTAACCGACATGGTTGGAGAGTAATTGGTCGGGCGAAAGATACGAGAGAGAAAGGGAGCGAGGGGTATGGATGTGGCCGTCTTTCGGGGTCATGCGGGGCGGCGGCGTCATGAAGGCTTTCCGGGCCACACCGCCGCGACTTCTATTTCGCTTTCAATGGCAACTACTTCCCCTCCTCCGCAAACATTTCTTCCCCCCACTAGCAAGCGCCAGAGGAGGGACCCCGAGATGGTTGGGCCTGGTGCCCAGTTACCAGACTTTAGGCAAAGTCGGGACCAAGTCCCGAAGTTCCTGGTAGTGACAGGCGAGGGCCGAGATGTTACGCAACTCGGTCCATTCGCTGTACACAAAGCCCTGAAAGGGATCTGTGGTTCAGACCCGAAGAGTGTCTCCCACAAATAAAATGGTTCGCGTTCTGGTGTTTTAGTAACAGCGACCTTCGGGGGTTTCTGTATGACTAAATGTCAATGAAATCTGGAAACGTTAAGGGGAAGGTGCAGCGATAAACAAAACAACTGAAGGGGATGCGCTGATTCAGTAAGCGAAGCGAACGAAATCAGAGATTGTTAGCCAGTGTGTGCCAACATGGGATTGAAGCAACTTAAGTGAAGAATGGTCATACAATAAACTAAGCCGAGGCAATTTGGCTAATCTAACGGCTAATTGGCAATGGTAAATTTAAAAATTAGAAATGTGAAAATGTATAGAAATAAAATTCCTCTAGAAAAAAAGTACAGATGAAGATAACACGGTGTACCCTTGTGTACGTTCACAGTCCTATGAAAATGTGATATCCATCCAAAACTGGTAGAAAAACCCGCTAAGTTTCCCAAAACGATCGGCCTTTGAACGTAGTGATATCATTCAACCAAGGAGAGGCCGCCAAGGTCAATCCTATTAGCCAAGTTAATCGCACCCAATAATACTTTGGACGTTAAATGAAAACTTGAAGATTGCTACAGCGAGTAGCAATCTTCAAGTTTTCATGTAACTTTCGAGCTATTAGTCGGTGCGATTAACTTGGCTAATAGGTTTGACCTTGGCGGCCTTTCCTTGGTTGAATGATATCACTACCTATAAAGGCCGATCGTTTTGGGAAACTTGGCGGGTTTTTCCACCAGTTTTAGTTTTGGTCAACATTATGGCAAGACTAGCAGAGTCGCTCGCTTCGCTCGCTCATTCCGCGTCATCTCACTCCCCTTCCCTCCCCCCCTCATTAAGTTGCCGTCGGTCGGTAGATGGCATCGTATGTTCGCGCTGCTGGACGTTGCGTTCTGGGCACAGCTACTATCTCAGCGGGCCTTGGCTGCTAATCTTATAATTTGCCGTTCCGTCGGTAGATGGCATCGTATGTCCTGCTGGCTGCGCTGCAGATGCAGATGACTGCTTCCTATGTCCTGCTTGCTACTGCTGCTGGCTGCCGTGCAGATTTTGTGTAATTATATATATAGATGTGACAAAATTTGTTCTATTAAATGACACTGGGTTTACACTAACACTGGTGTTAAACAATTAACTTTAGTTAATTTTATGTTTGGCACGGAAAACTGAAACACGATATTCTATTTCGGGAATTTCCAGGACTATCCAGGGCTTAGGGTTTTTTCGAGTTTTTCAAGGACTTTTCCAGGCCTGGAATTTCATTTGTGTTTCCAGGACATTTCTAGGTTTTCAAGGATCCATTCATTTTATAGAAGTTTTTAATACCACAGTACTTCGAACTAACATCAGAATTCAGAACGTTATTTTTTTTTAGCATATTCCCAGCCTATACTGTAATCCTACAGAAAAAAAATACAACAGCTAGCACTGCAAACCAGGATATGGTGAGTAGATCAACTACTCTAAATGCGACGTGTAGGCTACAATATTGTCCATAGGCCTACGTCCAGATTGCTGGAAAAATTTCACATGCTCAAAACTGTTAGGCTACCGGTAGCTGCCTGTGATCATCTCACAAATTTGCTGGCCATATACAGACTCACATGCACTATCCTTTTCAAAGAAAGTAGTAAAAACATCAGGCTTGGCTAAGAACTGTGTGTCATGAAGTAAGAAGATGTTAAGAGAATCGACTTGACCTTACAGGTGGGGCATACACAGGAATCAAAAACACACTATGAAAACCATCAAGAGGGAATGCCACCTGCTCAAAGAAGGACAGAGCATTGCTGAGAAGCAAGATTATCAGAAAACAGAAGATTAGGCCTATAGGCTTCTGAAAAGTTGAATTTTAACATTTTTTATGTACTTTTTGGACCATAATCACATGTTTTAAGTTAATTTGAAGACCGTTTTAAATGCTTGAACCACAAGAATACTAAACTCTAGTTCAATTGGGAAGGCTGCACCAGTACAACTAATTTTCATATTGACATAGACACAAATACAAAGACAACGATTGGCATCGACTAGGGATAGGCTATTAGTAAAAAAAATTCTTGTGTTCTCGCTGATTTTATAACTCTATAACGATTCTGACGTTCGCCTAAGCCTCAAACCTTTTTTGATCGAGATAATGTCAATTTAGCAGCTTTAAAAGTTCTTCTGAACTTATTTAACAAAGACCAACATTTTTAAGCACCTACCAACACGGCTGGAAACTAACCCTTTCAATGTTACGCTAACTAAATGTGGTAAGGCCAAACGGCATGCTCAGCTGCAATACAAATTTCAGCATACATAATCGACTCCCAGCTACCTGATAGGTAGGCTATCGGTGCGGGATCGGCAAAAAATAGTATACTATAGGGTATGCCAAATTTCAAAGCAAACAAGGTAGAGCGCGTATAGCATAGTCAACTTTGAAAATCACCCACTGTAGGCTATATCAACGTGTGAGGGCACAGGGCAGTTTGCAGATCGCTTCAGCCAAAGTGAAACTCAAGTTGCCATCGCGTTTAAAAAAACATACGTTCACATTCTAATCTAACCATTAAAAGCCTTAGCGAGTTAGCTTCTCTGCCGTTAATATTTGGTGTAGCCTATGATGGTGCGGATGATATTTTTGAACAGTTACCATAGTGCAGACTTGCATATTCACATCAGAATTTCAATTCGTAGTGCCATTCTAGAGTTAAGGAACCCTGAATGATCAGTTTCAATGCTTTACACTATTTTAATCATTGTTATTAGGCAGCAATATACAAATCAGCAAGTGCTAGCCGCAAGGCATAAGCTGAGATTAAACAGATGCTAACAACAAGCAGTTATTCACAGTGCCTGGCACTATAGAAATTTAGTGGCACCACAAGAGAAACATACAACCACTTTATCACCGAACAAAAATGAAACGATCCTAGGTTTCCCTTCCCCATGAATGTTGTAGTTTAAAGCAAACGGAAGTCTGGGATGACGCTAATAAACCAATAGGCCTAGTGACAAAATACAGAGTCACCTACACCGTAAGTGTAGCTACGAGCTACAAGTCAGTATGTGAAGAGAAATTAGTAACTTCCTCGAGCGAAGCCAAATTGGAAATGCAGTTGCAGCGATCGAAATATTCGAATGCACAGGGGTAAATTGCATTCCAAGGTCACACTTTGCACTCCTGCTGAAGCTCGTGGAGTGCAAAATTGCATGCCGATGTTGATATTTTTATAACTTTTGAACTGCACAAGCTACAGATCTGCGGTTTGCGGCATTTTAAACAACTTCGAATTAGATATCCGGTGATACCATTCCTTCCAAAGAAGTTAAACTCCATTTTTTACTACATTTGGTCCAACTGTACGTGTAGGTTTTTCAGTTAAATAATGTTCGCAAGTGCAGGAAAACAGTAGGCCTACATATTATTGAGATGCTGAATGTTAGAATTTTCATTGGCTATAAATAAGAAGACCACAGTGTGGGTTTACATTTTGGTTTTGCACTTCCAGGGATGACAGTCACTCTTAGTTGAAAACGAGAAAAGCCACCAAATTTATACAGTTTTGAGTCTTTAATACATTTTTAGGAGGTTTGCAAAGCTAAAAGCGAGGAAATCAGCTAAAACAAGGAAGGAAAAACGAGGAAATCAGCCGAAACAAAAAAGGCTTTCATGTCAGCACTTCAAAGACTTTTTTATAGCCTACCCCAGTAACGGATTTTGGGTGCAAATAAATTACCCAAATCAGATTTCGGCTGCACCCGGATCAAAATTTGGAAATTCGACCCCTGCAGTTGTTCAGTGCCTGTTACAGAAATTCGGTGGCACCACATTGTCATTGCAGGCAAGAAGGCAGGATGAAGGTGGTTTTACAGTGGAATGCGCTGATTGAGTGAATGAAGCGAAGTTCAAGAAAGAGAGTGAGGAGCCACTATCGCAGCAACAGCTGACTCCGACTGTGTTGTGACGTCAACAGCGCTGAATTCAAAAAGCGCAAAACCATGTCTATGTAGTGTAAACGTTCTTGAATTTCGCTGCCTGAAAAAGACAGCCGAATTTCGGAAACTTTTTTAAAATTAAAGCTGTCGAAAATTCGTCTCATTACAAAAGCATCTGTATTGAACATACTTGGTAGGCTAAGTGTATTTGTGAGCAGGCTAGTTTGTGACAGGTGATTATTAACTAATAACGACACGAGCGAGGGTGTTGAGCGCTGCAGCGTGTTCGATTTGGTTTGCTTTAAAATAACATTTTGCAAGAAAAACACAGGTTCTAATCATATACTAGGCTATTTTGGTCTCTAGTTGACAATGCATAGCCTAATTTTAAAACTGCTTTTCGTGGTTTTTCAATGCTGCTAACCATTCAGAAGTTTTAGGAAAAATTTAGAGCGCTAGTCTTTATTCTCATACAGACTGTTGGCGTATGGGCACTTTCAAATCCATGGGAACACAAGTTTACCCCTTTGCACACTCCTAAGAAATTGTCGAACAGGGTTTGTCTGGCTCAACATATTCCAAATTTAAATAAGTATAAAATTGTCTTCTGTAAGCTTAAACAAATAGCCCAATTTGAATATTCTGTGAAGCTAGGCTACGATGAAAACAATTTAGTAACACATACACAACCTAGCACATTTCAATTTATCTTTCTTCTGAGAATTTGGTGAACATGCGTCAGGCAGACTGTTGGAAACTCTGTGTGCAAATACGGGCCTATGAATCATTGAAATAAGTAGGCTAGCTAGCCTTCAAATTATTTGTTTATGGTAAACTTACTGTTGTGAAATAGGCCTAGCACAGACAACAGCGACGACCACCACAACAAAGTTGTTCCTTGTGGCGTAAGTTCATACTCATAGGGCGAGTTTTGTTGGAAAAATTAGTTAGGCCTATCTCCCCGGAATTCAGCTGGTCTGCAACAAGCGTTTTCCAAACGAAAAATAGTCCGCAGAGCAAAAGGGAGGGATGAGGGAAGAATTCTCAGTTAGGCTGTTTGGTTCAGGAACAACTTTCTTGCACATAGCATATACATGCAAAAAAATCGACCATATTGTCGTATCTAGGACAACCAACAAATTTTCTTCACAATATTTTGCAAAATGTGCGCTCTAATATAGGAAAAAATTGCTTCAGCTCCCACCCCTGGACCAAACCGGAGAACTTAAAGCACTCCCCAGTAGTGTTGCACGGTAAATCGGTACTGACGGTAAAAATAAATTACGGTATCAGTAATTCAGTATCGTTCCTTTTTTAGCACCACGGTATTACCGTGATTGTGGTTCTGACGAAGGTGCATGCGAAAGTGCGAAATTCGCACGAGCGAGTAAAATCCGACCGCCACTGCTTGCCCACAGTGCGGAAAGGGGGGGGGGGTTGGAGAGGGAGCAGCTCTTCCTTCAGTAACAAGCGCGTATACGAGCGATTTTGTATTTATGGTCGATGTCGCAGCGTCCCATCAAGATGAAAGCGAAGTTCCACTATTTAGCTAAAAAAAATTGTGGATAACAGGGCTCGAATTGTCTTAGAAAAATTGCATAGCAGAAATGCGATGC
>JAHWFP010267076.1:0-18308 GCA_023313725.1 Lithobius niger | reverse complement strand
CGCCGGAAACCTACACTGCCGGAGCGTGTGCAGTGGGTTACGGGGGGCAGTCGGGGTAGACTGGGGAGTATGGGTTGGTGGGAGGGAGAGAAATTGAAAGCACCAGTAACTTTACTAACACGACGAAACACCCGAAGAGGTTAAATCCACGAAATTCAATCACCGTGCAGCATGCACAGCTCCAGCTAGTTACAAAATAACGGACAAAGCCGCTGATAGACAGCTGCGGATAAACCACCTTCCAAAAGAAAGACTTGCACTGAATGAGCGAGCGAAGCGAGCCAAATTCAGTGCATGTGCAACGAGTACAGAAAGTCAACTTGGTATGTCAAAGTATCACGAATTAGAAAACAAAAACGAACTCGTTTGATGTTTAAGGTAAGGTTTAACTGATCCGAAGTCAAAACAGCAAAGTAACACAAAAAAAACTTTCCTGTAATGTTTCACATACCGCAGTGTTCCTATACTGTTTAGTCACGTGAAACCTTACTGCTGTATTCAACCATTAGACACGTAAATAAAATTAAGACCATATCCCAACATTCAAAATTATTTTAAGAATAATATAATGTCTAATATAGGCTACACACTCGCCTATGTTTGGAGCTAAATTTTTCAGTATTATTCTAGTAAAATCGTTCATCCTATTGATACATATACTACGTTTCAAGATTTCATATTCACGAATTCAGGACTAGTATTTCATTTTTATTTTCAACGACATTTCCAGGTTTTCAAGGAGTTGCACGAACCCTGAATTACTTAATCTGTAAGTATGTACTAAGCAGGACCGGATTAAAGCAGGGACATTAGGGACATTTGTCCCTGGCCCCAAATTTCTAAAGAGCCACTGGCCTTGCTAAAAATTATTTCAGCTTTATAAGAAAATTTCTCTCTCGTAATGTTTGACACTCAAAACTAGAAGAAAAAAAAAGAATTGGGCCGAATATGGAGAAAATCTCGAGCAGTAAAATTCTAAAAGGTAAGATGAGAAGTAACTGATAGTATCGTCAAAAATACTAAAATTCTTCCCACAGTTTTCTAATTCGCACCTAGAAGGAGCAGTTTACGTGGAAGAGAACTATGGGAAGGGGAGGGTGGCCCCCTAAAGAATATTGTCCAGGGCCCCGAGTAACCTTAATCCGGCCCTAGTACTGAGCACATTAAAGTATGGTTTTAATGATTTTTCAGCGATGTCGTTTAGCCAATGGAATGAACCAATCAGACATATCGTATTTTAAAGTAAAAACTGTAAAAACTTGTGAATACAGCAGTAAGGTTTCACGTGGACTAAACAGTACAGGAACACTGCGGTATGTGAAACCTTACAGGAAAGTGTATTTGTGTTACTTTGCTGATTTGACTTCGGATCAGTTAAACCTTACCATAAAACGAGTTCGTTTTTGTTTTCTAATTACAGGTGTGGGTTTACTGCACAATCCAAGATCAAAACAACTTCATGCACAAGGATTGATTTGCCTGCTGCAGGAAGGTGCAAGCCATCACGATCCTTCATGGGACGAATCTTCCAGAGTTTGTTATCAATGCATATAAAATTTTCTTCTATACCCATAAGTCGTAAAAGGGTGTTGGTGTTGGAAACTACCCGGTCATCCTCTTGGCATCGGGTGAAGAAGCGCGGATGGAGTGCAATAATAGTTAATTCGTGTTTGAATTGGCAGTTTCGAATCTAATTTACAACATCTTTAATTTGGTTTACGATGCGACTAGGCCTAGTATTGGTGACACTATTTCACCCAAAATACAGCAGAAAAAAATAGCGTCCTGTGAAACAGTCTGCCCCAGACCACACTGAGGGATCTTAACAGCATTCCCCCACACCTCCTGGCTGGTTATTAAAAGGTTTTTTTAGTAGCACAGGGCGCCCCTTCATGCACTGTGCCCTCCCACCATGCACTGTACCATGCACTGTGCCCCCCTTCATGCACTGTGCCCCCCCCCCCCCCCAAAAAAAAAAGAATCCCTGTCGGAAAAGTCTCATTAACATTGTCCCGTTGAACAAATATGGGAGGGTTGCAGCAAGGGAGGGGAGTGGAGAACAGGGTGAGAAAAGGAGGGGAAGGGGAGGAGGGGAGAAACAAAACGGGAAAGGGAAAGGGGAGCAAAAGTAGGAAGGGGAGAGCGAGGGACGAAGAGAGTACGTCCTGTTAACACTTAGGCCCGTATTCTGAATGCTTACTTATTACTTGACTTGAACTCGCGATGGTATTCTGTAACCTAGCTTAACTCGAATTCTAACTCCAATCTTGAGTAACTTAGAGCCGTACTTGGGAATGGTATTCTAAACGAAAATTCAAGACTTCAACCGGTGCTCAAAATCAAGTTTCAAGCACGGAATCTCGAGAAAAGTATGAGGTATGCTCAAGTCTCCCCTTAAGCAAGAAGCGGCTTCGCTGCCAAACCATTGTGCATTTTGGCAGCCCCACATATGGCGGGGCAATTGCGGTGACGATTACCAGGCTTTCCGTACGGTGGACATTTCGTCATGTGGTAGAGAATAATTGCTACGTCTTCTTTTGGTTGGAGTGCAAAGAGCAAAGTATTATGCAATTGTATGCGTTAAAGTATATACTGATGGCAAACTCAAAGAGAATAACTTCGTATTTGCCACTTATTTTTACAACCAGTTTACCTTTTTTTTGAAAATTTTGTTTCCATAGTAAACAATAACGTACATAAACAATATGAAGCCACTTCTACAAAATCAATCTTAGCATATGAGTAGTTTGCATAAAAAAGGAAATCTGTATTAACATAACTTCTCAAGAATTAAAAAGTAAATACAAAATATATAAATGATGGACAGCTTTTTAAGTTGTCTTCACCCAATACCTAACTTTCATGTTTAGTTCCATAGGTCTTTTTCAGTGATCCACATTTCTTTAGGTAGAATTTTATTAACGAATTGTAATAAATAGCTTTGAATTCTAAAGCTTGCGTCCATAATTGTTGTGCACCAGTAATAGCTTAATGTAGCTGTATTTGTGTTATATTGCTTGCTGTTAATTCTTTTTCGTGTTTCTTCTTTATAAAAGACAAGAAACGCTATCACTATTTTCAAGCATCCCACACATTTTCTCAAAATATACGTATAGATTTTAGCGACTGTGCCAAATCGCCTCATACGACGGAAAAAAATGGGGAAAAAATGCGTTTGCAATATTTGCATACGTTTGAAGTAATGTTGCAGAACTGAGTCACACAGGAAAGCCTTACATGGAGACAGGCACCAATCACATAATTTCGTAATTGTTCTACTCTTAAGTTTTTAATTGTATGCCTCTTACGTATAACGAACTTATTTTTAGTTAAAAGAAATACATGTCAGTATGTTTAAGTATTGGTATCAACGAGTTTTGCATGTAGTTTTTATAAGGAAAAAAGAAAAGTTTTGAATAAAGACACTAGATAAAATCCACGGCCTACATTAATGCAGGTCAAATTATTTTCTAACCATTTCAACTTTCAGTTCAGTGTAAAGGCATTTATATTTAATTACAAGAAGTATATGAGGATATTTACGTAAAATAAGTTCGCGTAGCAAGCGGATTTTGGCGTTTGCATAGTGTCGTATTTCGTCTGCAGAGGGCGGTAACACTTTGACTTTCGGTATCGCTGTTCTATTATGCTCTTTCAGTTATTATTATCATAAAACCAATAGCGTTAACACCAATGCCTTTACAAATGGTTTACTGTTCTTGATTACCAACTTGTATGCGTGTTTACATGAAGTTAGCACCGTCTTTTATCGTGAATGTGCGTGTTATATGTTTTCCTACGGAAGCTTATAGGACATTTCTCAGAAACTTCGGAATGGTATTCTGTAACTCGTGCTCGGCTGAGAATTACTTGAGAAATTTTGCTCAAGTTAAGTACGAGTCGTCGTTGGGAATATAAAATCCATACTTGACTTCAATCCGTACTCAGTGGAGTCGTACTTGGGGCCAAGTACTGAGTCAGCGTTCGGAATACGGGCCTTACATCAGACGAGCTATACATATGTCAGTGCACGAAGAAGGACGGGTCAGGTTTACATCAGATTGCGTTGTAGACGAGTAAATTAAAGGACCAGCCTAAAAATGAAATATTGCAAACCCGATTTACTTTCCTAAGAAGACCAAACACCGGAAGAAGCTAAGACCGGGGGACTCAATGCATCGTGCAGCATACACGGGCCCCGCTAGTCTACTAATACAATACTGATTCGGGCAAAAGAAAGCACAACGCAAGTGAAAACCAATTACTGAAACCATGTGCAACAATTCCTTTGAAATTGACTACTGTTGCGATGCGTGTCGTGAATCAATGCTACCATAGATTAGAAAGTTAACTAGATGTACCGTCTCACCTCTTCCCATCCTACGCGGACCTCTAGCGGAAGTTGCGGCTACTAATACCTCTGCTAATGCTTTTGCCTTCGAAGCAGCACGAAAGCAAAGCATTAGCAGAGGTATTAGTAGCCGCAACTTCCGCTAGAGGTCCGCGTAGAATGGGAATAGGTGAGACGGAACATCTAGTTAACTTTCTAATCTATGATGCTACCTTGCAAGAGTCGCGTGAATGTGGCATTGTCGACGAGCTGTAGGTTTTGGAATTATTTGTGACGCGTCCTTTTGTAGTAGTTGTTAGGAGGGGAAAATGGTGTATTTATGCCCAGTATTAAGGTGAGTGTCAGTCGGCTCCTTGATAGGGTGGGTTCCACCTTTGTTTGTGAGATGGTGCCATTTCAGTGGTCCTGGACATTGCCATGGATCTTCAGCTGCCCCTCTTCTGCGTGGTTGCGTAGTTTGTGGCAGGTGTAATGGACGTCTGGTGCCAGGGGCTGGCCATTTTACTCCATTCATCCAACTGTCTGCATCGTTTAGCGTATTCGTCGGCCTGGGTGGTGGATGTTATCTCTCGACTGGTCACGGGCGTCACAACTTTCCGCGAAGTCATGCTTACAGTTTGGGATGGGCAGCGACGCCTGCCCACCAGTGTGGTGAAGAGGAGTCGGTATCACACCTCCTGTCCGAATGTCCCCTCCTACAGGTGAAGCGGCAGTACATCTTGGCCATCCACGGCCTTGACGGCGACTTACAGAAGGCGCTTCGGGTGCCTCCCTCCACCAACTTGACTCTACGCTTCTGTCGTTTTCCAGCAATTGTGGCTTTTTACAAAATAGTACACAGGAAATTTAAAGGAACATAAATCCCTGTTGGCTTTCCTGCATGACTCAGTTTTGCGACATTAGTTCAAACGTATGTAAATGTTGCCAACACATTCATTTTCTTGTTTTTTCTTGCGTGCGAGGTGATTTGGCGACATTAACTCTAACCTGTGAAATGTTGCCAACTGCAATCTCATCGGGTCGCATGATATACCGGAAGGATTTATGTCCTTTTAAGAGGAGGCAACCTGATGTCGGCTGGGCTGGTGGGGCTGGGTGACTGTCTCTGAATGCCAAGAGTTTGTTTACATTTTAACTGTATCTTTTCAAAGTTTGTTATTGTTGTACTTACATAATAGGCAGTGGAGCACATGGCTCACGGACCAGGCTTCATAATAAAGAATCTGTAATCTGTTTTTATTTTTTAGACTTTCGTGTTGCAGCTTCAAGTTGACAACTTTAAACCAAACAACGATAGCTTGCCAATTTCCAGGCCCCCAACGGGCCTCGAAATTAGCAGCCTGATACGACGGAAAGGTGCATTAATTTCGTAGATGCTTACTTACAGAGCGAAGTTGAATTGTTTTAAAGTGGGACGCAACAATCACTGCATGCAATGAAGGAAAACTACTTGCAACTATTTGGCCGACGTGAATTGTTTCTTATTCGGCGGAAACAATCGCACAGATTAACTTACAACAGGGGTTTGCTTGCATGCTGAATGCTAACTTTCCCAGTGATAGGGTTTTTTTTTTAGCATGAAGTAAAACATAAAGTATGCGTCATTTTTTTGGGGGGGGAGGGGATTGAGGCTTAATGGCTCGTCGACAACTTGGTCATTAGCCCAAGACCGTTTGGGTCTGTACCAAAATCTCGGCGGAAATGTCCCGTTAACGGTGTCCCCTTGAACAAACCTGGGAGGGGTGTGGCAAGGGCGAAAGAGGAATCAGGGGAGATGAGGGAGGGGAGGGGAAGGGAAAGGGAAAGAGGAGGGAGAAGTCCGTTAACATTTCAAAACATGAGAACAAATATGAGAAGGTTGTGCCAAAGGGAAGGGAATAAAGGAGGAGAGAGAGGGAAGTCCTGTTAACACCGTCCAATTGAACAAACATGGAAGGGTTCTGACAAGGGAGGGGAGAAAAGTAGGGGATGATGAGGAGGGGAGAAGCGAGGGCAAAGGGAAAGGAGAGCAAATGTAGGAAGGGAAGGGGGAGGGACGAAGGGGCGTAAGTCCCTCCCATTACCACTTACATCAGATGAGATATTAATATATCAGTGCACGGAGGAGGATGGGTCAGGTTCTCACCAGATTGCATTGTGGACGACTAAAATTAAGGGATCAGTCTAACAATGAAATAGTGCCAACGAAATTTACTTTTCTAAGAAAATCAATCACCAGTTGAGGCTAACACCGGGAGACTCAATCCACCGTGCTGCATGCATTGGTCCCGCTAGTAAGGCGTAGATTCTAAAAAGGGTTCAAAGGGTTTAACGAGCGTTAACCACTCCTGGTCATCTGTCATAGGGCCTTAAGGCGTAGATTCTGGTTGTACAAACAAACAATGAATGCAATAATTTCGAGGATTAACAATTCAGGTTCACGAGAAGCGTGCAACCGCATTATCAATCAACGAAAAATTGTTTCGTAGTAGAGAATCTACCCCAAAACAAAACTTGTTAAGGATTCCCGCCAAGCTTTTCGGCCGTGTGAAGTCGTGATATCATACACCAAGCTCTTTCGCCAAGCTCATCCCACCGAGTAATTAATAGTTCGAAGGTTAAATGAGATAAATGAAAATTGCTTACTGCGTAATTTTCAATTATTTCATTTAACGTTTGAAGTATTAGGCCCGTATTCCGAACGCTGACTTAGTGCTTGACTTAAACTCGAGAACGTGCTTAAGTACGCGATGGTATTCTGTAACCTTACTTAACTCGAGCACTGGCTCCAATCCTGAGTAACTTAAACTTGAGAATGGTATTCTGAAAGAAAACTCAGACTTTAACCGGTGCTCGAAGTCAAGTTTCAAGCACGGAATCTCGAGAAAGGTACGAGGTATGCTCAAGTCTCCTCTTAAGCAAGAAGCGGCTTCGCTGCTAAACCGTTGTGCTTTTTGGCAGCCCCATACGCATGGCGGGGCAATTGCGGTAACGATTGCTAGGTTTTCCGTATGGTGGGCATTTTCGTTACATGTTAGAGAACAACAGATACATTTGGTTGGAGTGCAGAGAGCAAAGCAGTATGAAATTGTATGCGGTAAGGTATATACTGATAGCAAACTCATAGCGAATAAATTCGTATTTGTTACAGCTAGATTTTCCCTTTTTTAAAACTTTTTTCCGTAGTAAACAATAGTGTACATAAACACTCAAAAGCCATGGCTTCTACAAAATCAATCTTAGCAATACGAGTAGATGCATAAAAAGGAAATCTGTGTTAACACAACAGCTCAAGAATTAAAATGTAAATACAAAATATTATACAAATGGTAGACACTCAGCTTTTTAAGCTGTCATCACCCAACACCTAACTTTCGTGTTTAGTTCCGTAAATATTTTTCAGTGGTCCACATTTCTTTAGTTAGATTCTAAAGACTTCTAATAAGTAGCTTAATATTCTAACGTTTGCACCAATAATATTATTGTGTATCAGTATTGGCTTAATGTAAGATGTATTTGTGTTATATTGCGTGCTGCTAATTCTTTTTCTTGTTTCTTCTTCATAAAGGACAAGAAACGCTTTCGCTATATTCGTTCATACCACGCAATAGCTTTCGCAAAACTTTCGTAGGTTTCAGCGACTGTGCCAAACCGCTACGACAGGATAAAAAAAGAAAAGAAAAAAGCTTCTGCAATGTTTTCATACGTTTTAAATATTGCAGAACTGGGTCTTACAGGAAAGCTAACATGGAGGCAGGCAGGCATAATTTCGTAATTGTTAAATTCTTAAGTTTTTATTTTTATTTATTCCTCTTTTTACATACATATGAAGAACTTATTTTAGTTAAAAGGAAGATCTGTGGGTGTGTTTAAGTACCGGTACATTTATCGTAGAGTTTTCTCATAGGTTTTGTAAAGAAAAAAGTAAAGTTTTGAATAAAGACACTTTAGATAAAATCCACGGGCCTACATTAATGCAGATCAAATTATTATTTTCTAGCCTAAGACTTAATATTTCAACTTTCAGTTCAGTGTAAAGCATTTATATTTAATTACAAGAATTATATAAGGATACGTAAAGTAGGCACGCGTAGCAAGCGGATTTTGGCGTTTGCGTAGTGTCGTATTTCGTCAGCAGAGGTTGTAACACTTTCACTTTCGGTATCGCTGTTCCACCGATGCTCTTTCGGTTATTATTTTCATAAAACGAATATCGTTAACACTAATGCCGCCAGTCCTCCACAATGGTTTAAAATATTTGATTCTCAATTTGTATGCGTGTTTACGTGGAGTTAGCACCATATTTTGTCGAGAATGTGTGTGTTATATATTTTCCTACGGAAGCTTACAGGAATTTTCTGAGAAACTTAGGAATGGTATTCTGTAACTCGTGCTCGGCTGAGCATTATTGAGAAATCTTCCTCACGTCAAGTACGTGTCGTCGTTGGGAATATGGAATCCATACTTGATTTCAATCCGTACTCAGTGGAGTCGTACTTGGGGCCAAGTACTGAGTCAGCGTTCAGAATATACGAGCCTTTGTCAGTGGGATTAGTTTGGCGAAAGAGCTTGGCGTTTAATATCACGACTTCAAACGGCCGAGAAGCTTGGCGGGAATCCTTAACAAGTTTTGTTTTGGGGTAGATATCAGGAATTTTTGGTCCAAATTGATGAAATCTATTTTTTTTCTTAGCAGTTATGAGATCGAAACACCAATTTAGTTTACTGGTCCATTTTTTTTTTGTCACCTTTTTCATTTGATTAGTATTTTCATTAGTATTGCAGTATCTCCTTGCTTGCAAGCTCACGGTCCATTTCTGTTTTTTGTTTATTTTTTTTTTTTTGGCTTTCGTTAGATTTTGAGGACAGCAGTCATAGCTTTTGAAATGATTATCTAAAACAAAACCCACAAGAGTGAAAGAACCCGCCAAGTTTCAGCCAATCAAAGTAGTGATATCAGAGCCAAAAAGGCTGCCACCAAGTTACTACATTAGTTGTCAAGCTAATCCCACCGAGTATTAGATCAAAGGTTAAATCAAAAACTTAACCATTGCTACTATCGGTAGCAATGGTCAAGTTTTTGATTTAACGTGTGAGGACCAAAAATTATCACATTGATACAGTTTGTGCACTTGATTGAAATACAACTATTGCTTGCCAGGGCACAAAGACTGCCCATTTCCAACAATATTCAAGCTGTTTCGCCGCATAGGTATTTATCCTCATCATCGTGAAATACGCTCAACTCTGGTTTCAGATAAAGTACCAAAGCTGGTGGCCATGCAACAACAATGCAGGAGTCAAACAATGACTTTCTTACAATGAAGTTACAATGAAGTGTGACAATTATTGAACTTGGCGGGCAGACCACTAGCGTGGTCCTTGATATTTGTTATTAGTACTAAAGTATCTCCTTGCAAAGGAACGGATTTATTCATTGTTCAGTCTGGCATTGTCCGATAATCACAATGTTTAAAACAATGTAAAACAATCAATTTGGTCGTTTGTTGCTCCCTAACTCCCTAATAAGGCAAATATCAACGTTATTCACGTAGTTTTTTCAACAAGAAAATGCCATGTTACCAAACCGAAAAAAAATGTCAACCTAAAGCAAAGTAGGAAACCCACACCCCCACTATCATTGGATCATCACATGGGTCTTTATAGGACGATCTCGAACAGCTGTTCCTCAAAAACCGAGTAGTAAGGGTATAATGCTTAGCAGCGTCTTACTGGCCAAATCTGACACCTAGAGCCTTACAGTCAAAGCTTGTCCGTGTTCCTTACAGGTTTTGACTTTTAGACCCTTACTTTTAACTTTTAACGATACGTTTTTATTTATTAATACCTTTAAGCTTGTTGTTTTAACATAACTAGTTTAATATGTTTACCACTTTTTTTTTTAAATATCAATCAGCACGATTTATTTTGCGACTACGTGTTCAACAATTTAACTCTGCTCCTGAAGCTGACGTTTCGAAATAATGTAACCATTTTATCGTGTTGGGCTTACAATTTTGTTGTTAGCTGGCAAACAAATTTTAAACGTAATCATTAACTGCTTCCAAACTGTAAGCATTATACATAAACAAGCCGTTTTCACGTCGCTTAGGCCTACAGGAACTAGAAAGAATACTCTTTCATTTGAAACCTTAACCTTTCTACGCTACATGGTTCTCTGGAACTGAACTTAGCACGAGTTTGTAAACAAAAATCAACCCTATAGTCCACTATAAAGGCCTCATCGCGTTTCGTGCCCTTCGGCCCAGTAGGCAAAACCCCCGCACGTGCGGGGACTGCGGGGGTGATGACTACGGCCCTGTGTGACTGGTGATAATGTGTACTGGTGCGCATTTATAATTTGTGAAACATGTTAGGAAAGTTTCGGTCTGTGTTTGTGCATTGGTTTCTACTTTAGTTCTATTTCATGTATTAATTTTTCAATTTTGTAGGCGTTCTGCAATTTATGGCGTTTGTTCTGTGGGTTTCAGTTTTAGTTTGGTTTCATGTGTGTGTTTATGTTTGTATTTTGCGTGTATATTTTTAATGTGTGACTTATCCAACCGTTAAGTTTGTTTGACCACTGATGCAGCAGCTTGGCATGTCACTGTAGTACAGGCATTATAAGAAATGACCTCTTACTAATTGCAACAGAAATTCTAACAACTGTTCAGTACTCATATAAGGCTCCTCTTTGACATACAAAAAGTCCTCACGAATCCTATGTGGTGGAAAATGGTCATCCAAGCCGCCATCTGGTAAAAATGGCGTCCAAAAATGTTTTTTCCTCATAAGTCTGTAACGGTTAACGGCATCGAAAAATTTACAATGAGGATCAAATTCTCTACAAAAAAAGACCGCATAATTTTTTTTCTGTCTGTAACGGTTTGGCCAAAAATCGGGAAATTTAAATATGGAGGCCAAGATGGCTGAAAGATCATATATCAACCATATCTTAGCCTATAGAACATACAAGATAATCATTTTGGTGTCTAATACTATGTTTTCAGGGTCAGGAAATACTAGTAACGGATTATTTTTTTGATAAAATATACGCTCTTTTTTTTTTAGGGGCTGGTATCACAGTCACCGTTCTATTTTTCGCTTATTTTCAACTTTCAACTGCTATTCTGCCGTTTCTAATTTAGGTGGAAGACCCCAATTAAATTCATTCGAAAGGTGGGAATGTCTTCTTTGCATTAAGGGTAACTAAATAGGTTTATCATTGCTAGGGATCGAGCTACGCCCTTTTTTTTAAGGGCTGATATCACAGTCACCGTTCGATTTTTCGCTCATTTTCAACTTTCAACTGCTATTTTGCCGTTTCTAATTTAGGTGTAAGACCCCAATTAGATTCATTCGAAAGGTTGGAATGTCTCCTTTGCATCACGAGTAAATAAATGGGTTTATTATTAGGGACCAAGCTACGCCCTTTTTACTAGGAGCTGGTATCACAGTCACTGTTCGATTTTTCAACTTACAACTGCTATTCCGACGTTTGTAGTTTAGGTGGAAGACTCCAATTAGGTTCACTCGAAACAACGGAATATCTTCCATCGAATGAATCGAATTGGAGTCGTCCACCTAAATTAGAAACGTCGGAACAGCAGTTGAAAGTTGAAAATGAGCGAAAAATCGAACGGTTACCCCTAAAAAATAAAGGGCGTATATTTTATCAACAAGATAATCCGTTATTAGTATTCCCTGACCCTGATATCATAGTATTAGCCATCAAAATGATTATCCTGTCTGTTCTATAAGCGAAGATAAGGTCGATATAGGATTTTGCAGCCATCTTGGCCGCCATATTTAAATTTTCCGATTTTTGGCCAAACCGTTACAGACAGCAAAAAAATGAAGAGGACCTATTTTTGTAGAGAATTTGATGCTCATTAAGTTTGCAATTGTAAATGTTTTAATGCTGTTAACCGTTACAGACTTAGGGGCAAAAAAAAACATTTTTACACCATTTTTCCAAGATAGTGGCTTGAAAGACCATGTTCCACCACTAGGATTCGTGAGGACTTTTTGTATGTCAAAGAGATACTGAACAGTTGTTAGAATTTCTGTTACAATTAGTGAGAGGTTTACCTCTAAATTTGTATATAATGGTTGTACTACTATCCTTGTTCTCTGGAATTGGAGTTCATATTCTAGTTCGTTTCATTCGAGTGAACTCTAATCCGTGAACTCTAACAAATTTTTGCAGATCTAGCTAAAAGCTTGAATTGTGGCATGCAAGTAATTCTTAGCAGTACACATCGAACCAGATAAGGAACCCTCATGACATTTTCACAAGATCCCCCCCCCCCCCACACACACCCCTTCTGTTCCCCCTCCCTGAGGCTTGACCAACAAATTATTGCAGATTGGTCTAACAGCATGAAATATGGTGCATAAGTCATTTGTAGCATTAAAAAATCGAACAAGATATGGAATCCCCTCGCCCCCCCCCCCAGCTGTTCCCCCTACCTTAGGCTTGACCAACAAATTCTTGCAGATACTGCTAAAAGAATGGAATTTGGTACACAAGTCATTTTTAGGAGTACAAATCGAACCAGCTATGGAATTCCCATGAAATACCTCAAGGCCCCATGAGCACCCCCCTATGGCTGCTCGATAAAGTAATCTTGATCTTGATCTTGGCATCTCGGTCGATACCTCCCTTAAATTCCACTCCAATGTCGACAGTATCATTTCCACAGAAAAGCTCATTTCCTTCTCAAAGTTGCTCTCTTGTCAGACCTTACCTTTTCGCAGTGACAAAGACTTTCTTAGTAGACATGTGACCTGTGACTATAGATAGACCTGTGATGGAGGTGCTCTCAGATTTCTCGCCCATGCTATGCCTCTTCTGACACGCCTGGAAACCTGTCAGCGCCGACTCGTGGTGTAAGCAACTCAATTCTTTCCCGTACCTTGAACGGCTTAAGCAATTTCCCCTTGTTTCGGTCAACTCTCGTATCCTCAAAAGTTAAGTTATCTCATTCTGACATACTAAATCATTCACCACCTTATTGACGTTAACATCTCCGATATTTTTTGTTTCTCTACCTCGAACACCAGGGATCACCTTTCAAACTGCGGGGAAACCTCTCCCTAGGCAACCTTAGACATCGGTACTTTTGCGAGCGGGTCGTGCAGCCATCATAGGAGAAGAAAGTCTCTTCTGGCTTACGTGGTCTTTGCGCCCTCGCTTAACTCCTTTAAACGCCGTCTGGACCTGTTTCTCTCGTAGTTCTTGGTTGGGGTTTGGAGGGGGGGGGGGGGGGGGGTCGGGTATGCATATTGCTTTTTTAGCCTGCACTGTCTTTTTCTATTCTGAGGCTGATATACCCGACAATTTCTTGCTGATCGTGCTAAAAGCATGCATTGTGGCACACAAGTCATTCAATCAAATCAGCCATGAACCCCCATGAAATACCACCAAAGCCTCCCCCAGCGCCACTTCACCCCCTTTCGTGTGCTGTTTAATGAAGCAAACAAATAATTTAGATAATCTTGTTCTACACAATGCCAGCTTCCTTTTGCACCATGGTGTTATCCCCGTAGACAACGGGAAGTGGCGATATGATGTCATCAAAATGGCTGCCGACACTGATTAAATAAACACTTATAACAAAGCCAAATTTTTCACTCAAGTTTTCACGCTTTTAGTTGGAAATAACAGCCAAACAGCAAGACCGGCGCAATGCCTTCAATGCCTTCATCGTGGTAAATTCTGTTAGCTTCAAACAGCTATAGAAACTGAAAATTGGTTGAATGGTTCGCGAAATTATTCAACACTGAGGCGAATTCATTTCACTAGGATGCGGTGATTCTGATACTGATGCAGCTAGTGGCAGGAATGATAACTGCCGCAGTTTGTCGTTAGGCAGCACATAATACGACGTTTGAACGACATGAACTGTAATTTAAACTCAAATTCCACGGAACAGGGATTGTGACATACTAGCCTCCATTGGTAACTTGTGGTGAATAGGCAGTTTATCTACTATATAGATAAACTGCCATACCTTAGCCCCTTATTACAATAAATTGTTTTAATATCCCTTGTTGGACAATATATATATTCGTCTTTCATCTAAGCCTTATTACATCTACTTATCTTAATTAGAACGGCCTGCTGCAGTTTTAAAGATCGTACTTATGGTAAATGGACGCAAAAAGCACAATGATACGGCGTAGATAAACTGCCGTGTGTTAGATCGTAATTAAAATAAATAGTTTTAATTACCCTTGTTGGAAAATATACATCTTCATCTTTTATCTAACCCTAATCATAATTATCTTGATTAGAATGTCTACTGCAGCACTTTAAAGATAGGACTTGTAAAACAATGATGTAAAGAAGCACAGCGCTACAATGTAGATAAACTGTCGTAGCGGCTTAGCTCCGAATTAAAATAAATCTTTTTAATTACCTCTGGTCGAAAATAGAAATCTTCATATTTCATCTAAGCCTAATCACATCCACTTATCTTAAATAGAATGGCGACTGCAGCAGTTTAAAGATGAAACTTGTCGCGACACAAAAGCAATGTAGATAAGCTGTCGTAGCTAATTAGCTTCTAATTTAAATAAATTTTTGAATTAGCTGTATTGAAAAATATATATCTTCATCTTTCGTCAAAGACTAATTACATCTATATATCTCAATTAGAACGGCTACTGCAGTAGTTTAAAGATGGTATACTTGCGGTAAATAGATGTAAAAAGCACAGTGCTACAATATAGATCAATATTTAATCAACGTTGGTGGTCATTTTGATGACGTCACTTCCGGTTGCCTACGGGGATGACAGTATGGTGCAAAGGGAGGTTGGCAAGGTGTAGAACAATATCAGCCAACTTATTTGTTTACTTCATTAAATTGCACAATTTCAATTTCAATTTATTGTCTGAGAGCCTTGACGTACTCTGTCTTACTCATTGCTAACACTAAAATAAGTTAACAAGTCAACCAGCAAATAATCCATACGGGGACCCCGATGACAGTGCACTAAGAAGGCGTTTCACTGAATGAGTGAGCGAAATTCAATGCTCGTCATGGTATGCCAAATTATCACTAATTAGAAAACAAAAACGAAGTCGTTTGACGTTAAGAGGACGTTGAACTGAACCGAAGTCAGAACAGTAAAACAGGCGTCTGTTTGCTACCACACCTGATTTTTGACTTGTACTCCTACCTCTTACAGCAAGAATTCTTGCTTAAAGTTATAATGCTTAACAAGAAATGCAGCAATTCCAATGTTTAGTTAGAACAAAATAATTCTGAAGATAAGAATGGACATCGCGTTAATTTGATAGATTTGAACAGCACAACGGATATTTGACAGGAGCAAAGGAAACACAATAGCACAACTGGAAAAATCAATACTAAAAATTGCTAAAAATTCAGTAAGTATGTATTTCATTGCGCCGGTGACACCACTGGCTTTCGAATCAGCAAACTCCAGGATTCAAGCAGACGGTGGGGAATTCAGAGTTCGTTTGCTTGAATCCTAGTCAAGTCTTCTCAGTTATTAACTTCTCGGTTTTTTCTTCTTCAAAGTTTTTTTTTGCTATTTTATAGTGTATGAGTTTTTGCTGTTTTGCTATTGTGCATACTTTGCTTCTGTATAGTTTACAGCGATGTGTACATCGATTTAACGTAAACCTGCCCCAATTTCTACGAAATATTTATTTTCTTTGCCCATCGATCTGTGTGGTCCACAGTTTCATTTATAAAAAGTTCAGTTTTGAATCAGTTCACAACTGCAATGGAATGTTTTTTATCTTTCCGCAGCTCTTTATCATCATGATGAACGACGGGCACCATATAAGGCACTCATTCGCCTTTAGCCGAAGTTATAGGTAACCAAATTATAAGGCTTCCTGAAAACTGCTAAAAGAGATTACCACAATATGACGACAACTGAAAATCCAATCTAGGCCATAATGCGATTACACGACCAGACTAAATAAGGTTTCATAATTATAACTTGCAGATTTCGGAACAGACGAAGCATCAACTGACCAATATATGTCAATGCAATGGATGATTAGTTGTCTTACAATGGACACAATTAATTTTTTTGAGAAATGTTACATTATTAGAAAACAAAAACGAACTCGTTTGATGTTTATAACGTAAGGTTTAACTGATCCGGAGTCAAAACAGCAAATGAACACAAACAAACTTTCCTGTACGGTTTCAGATACTGCACTGTTGCTGTACTGTTTAGTCCACGTGAAACCTTTTACTGCTGCACTCAAATGCTTTTAGCAATTTTACTTTTGCTCACGATACAGCAGCTATTTATTAGTGCATTCTATTGGCTAAACTAAATCGTTGGAAAATGTTTAAAAATTAATCGTTTTAGTGGACTTAACACAGCTCTACAGCTAATTCAGGGTTCGTGCGAATCCTTGAAAACCAGGAAATGTCCTGGAAAGTAATAATGAAATTCCGTGCCTGGAAAATTTTAAAAGTCTTGAAAAATCATATATGTATTATCAGTAGGGTGATGTGTGGAAAGTAGATGACATGACTGGAAAAAGTAGCAAAGAAAGAAAGTAGTCGAGTGTGTAGCGTTACGTTATTCTTCATTTATTTAGGCAAGGAAAGTTTTGAAATTTGGGCTCGGGCTTAGTGTATTTACATGTATAATAGTTGGACACAGCAGTAAGGTTTCACGTGGACTAAACACTAAACAGTACTGGACACTGCAGTATCTGAAACCTTGCAGGAAAGTTTATTTGTGTTCCTTTGCTGTTTTGACTTCGGATCAGTTAAAGCTTACCTTAAGCATCAAACGAGTTCGTTTTTGTTTTCTAATTCATGCTACTTTGGCGTATCATGCAGTTTAGATTAGCGTGTTTAATGTTTTGTATCTTTACCAATTTACGGTTTGCACAAACCAATATGGAAACAAACTCTTTAATCGTCAGTCTACGTCTTGCAACTGGCGTTTGCTGATTGGCATTGATGAATAATAACAATTACAATGTAACACAATCAATCTGGTAGTTTAGAGCTCCCTAACCCCTGATCCACTTGACCAATTAGAAAAGGTCTTATGAAAAGGACACATCTGCAGAACAATACCTGTAAAAAGAGCTTAGAACCAGCTGTATAGGACAAATAGTTTGATCTGTAGAGAGTGTAGTAGAAACGTGTCGTGCCCACAACAAAAAGAAGAATAAGCCAAAAAGCAAAATCACGATTCCAGCCCAAGTCCAGACCTCCCATGTGTCAAATCGGAAATTAATAAAAGTTCGGACACATGTTCACCAACTCCAACAAAACTTGCAACTTAAATTTGAGTGGAAAATATTGAAAGACAGCAGATAAATTAAGCATCGAAATTTCGGCTTTAACATGGGAGGTTGAGGTCAAATCTTTACAGTAAATCTTTACCTTTACTAATAAATCAAAATTTTACAAAGTGTTCAAAGGGTTTTGCAGCGAGCATTAACCGCTTCCGGTCATCTTCTGGACGACGCCCTAAAGCCCTATGTCTGCAACAAACAAATTGACAGCAAAAATGACGTCACTGCAAGAACCACTGCAAGAGTCACTGCAAGACGTCACTGCAAGACGTCACTGAGTGCATTCGCAAATTATCGTCACTACGATACCGACCTCGTTACAACGAAGTTCATAAGACAGCAGCTTTTTTAAATATTTTTTTTTCTTCGTTTTTTGCAACTGCTTCACGAGTGAACACTGCCGTATTTTCCATATTGTGAAAACAAATTCTTGTTTTTTTTTTGTTTTTTCCCTGTTTTTGCCGCCCTCATCTGGCACCATGGATCAACAATGCGCCTCTACACCACGCTCCGTATTAGGGGAGACATTTGACGATACCGTGGCAAACGGGAATACCACACTAGTACATTACCCTGGAAGTAGGAGATCAACGCTATTCTATGATGCAGTGGACCTTCCACCCATTTCTGACTCAAACCTCCTCGCTAGGATGTCTCACATAGA
>JAHWFP010267075.1:17126-30265 GCA_023313725.1 Lithobius niger | reverse complement strand
AACAAATAAACACAACATGTTTCATCATTTCATAAAAGTTGTTTATTCAGGTTATAGTAATACAAAATTAATCATTTAGTTCTTTGTTAACAATGCTTATACAACAGAAAGTAATTAATCATGAGTTTCTTTGCTAGCTAACAATGCTTTTACATAGGGAAAGTATGCAGCGAATCGTAGGATAAATGGATCCGTGAGTTCGTAGTGTTTTTCATCATGAGTTTGAATCCATACTGGTAACAGACTCTCGAACGGTAGGATTGCTTTATCAGTCTGTGTTAAATCTTCGAGCACTTGATTATCCATCGCCAGGAGATGCTTGAGCCAGTTGACACGCTTGCACTTTGAATTCAATGTCTTTATAACCAGAGATTTGTCATTGCGATTTGCGAGTGCAGTAATGCATAGCCCACGAACGACATCATCTGTTACAGGTGTTCTGAAACGAACAAAAGCACAAACCTCTTTTAAATTCTGCGCAACGCACGACGAAACTATCTGATACTCGGCACTGAATAACACTAATGTATTGTAAAGGCTTCCTTTTTCAAACTGTGAATGTTCGGATGGGAACTTAATTGCATAGCACATACTTTTGCTCGGATCGACGTCTTTGCATTTCTTTGTCTTCAATGCACGTCGAACTGCACTCATATCCTTGCCCATCTTCACGTCTTGAAAACACAACACAATGTGATCAATAGTTCACCAACATCCAGTAAAAATACTGTCCCGCTTTGTAAAACAAACACTGGTCACGATTATGCATAACGCAAAACGGATACACGTCACGTTTTTCTCCTTTTTTTTCAGTTGCTTTTCGCATTCGAAATCATTCAAATCAATCACTTTACTGATGTTGCATCGATTTAACAATAAGTCTTTTAACTTGCGGTCACCTTTCACCGCAAAAATGGGTTTACCCATTTGTAAATAAAGCTTTTTTATGCAAGTTAATACTTCGTCAAGAGTATAGTCACATGAAAAATTCTCATACCGAATACCGTGTATATTTTCTGTGCAAAAATTAACGTTAAATCGTTCCTTACTTGTCAGATCATGAAAGTTAGTCGGTAATATTATGGGCCAGTGGTAACGTATTGACTGGCTAAATAAACTTATTTCTTTAAAATGGTAACAGTCAGCATTAAAAGCGTTTGATGTGCAAACAATTAACTTCGTTACATCCATTTTTTAACACACAAAAGGTGTATTAAATTTACACATCGTGTGTAATTGGGCCATCATTTACAACAGTTTGCAAGTGAATGAAATGATTAATTTCATCTTCAGCATCACACAATGTATGAAACTGATGGAGTGAGAGTGACATGCATGTGGTTTTATCTCCCTCTCGAATAAAAACGATGCGTTTAACGTCGTTTTCCACTGCCAGGGTAACTGCAAAATTACGATCGAGATGAAGTGTTTTTGACTTGTCGCTGGTATCAACGATCGCTTGTAAGGCTTTGGAATTTTGAAGGAAAGCTGTGAAATCTGTAGCCTTTATAGCGACACCTTTGCCGGTTGGAAAATAACGGATTTTACCTTCTCCATAAAATCGAATGTGCACATAGCACGAATTTTTAAAACGGTTTACCACACAGAACAAGTTTTCACCGAAACTGACCGAGTTTTCCGGTTTCAGGGGCAAATCTCCTACATAACAATCCATATCCGTTACTGTTGTTTTGAGAGTGGTTGCATATTTGTGTTTAGCCTAAAAGAGGGTAAAAAAAACCTATATTAAAAACCTTTACATCTAAAGCTATAACTTATTTTTGAAGTATTTTACGCTTTATTCCTACCCACTTTGCAGTGAAGCAACAATTGTAGTTGGTTACTTCACTTAAAAGCAACAAATGTACTTTAACCACTAATCACATACCGTTTGGTTTTCCTTGTTCCCTCGAAGCTGCAATTGGTCGGCGGTTGCAGTGTGTGTTTTCCCAACAGCCAATCCTGTGCCTTTTATACTCTCGGTGGATCCTGGTACGTGACTTTCCAAGCGACATCCGTGAATTATTACCTTGTTTACCAAGGAAAAATCGTGACTTGCGATTGGAGAACAAGTCGCCCACAAAACAGGTTTGCATTGGTGGCTGAGAGGAAAAATGCCTACAGGCAGGTGATTTATGTGTCTATTATGAGTGGCTAGATCCTGTTAGCTGAAGGACGAACACACCTACACTATAAGTTTATTGGTCTAGGTAAACCAACCTTGTACAGACACAACCTGATACGCTACATGAATTATTCAGTTGCTTTTATGTCTAGCTTACTCAGAAATCGTGACTTTGGTTGTCTGTTAAGTGGTGTTAACGTGACCAGTTTCTAAACACGAATTGCTAGACTGAAAAAGTTCAAGGTTGACTAGCTAACAGTTCTCTTATGCAATAGCGCACAAGGTTAACTAGTTTTGTACAAAGTCGGAGTTGCGAACTTAGACCAGCATAATTTTCGTTCCACATCATTTCGTTAGGTTATTTAAATTATAGACAACCGAAAGTTCATTTAAAATGGAAATATAGAACATACAATGTAAAAAAGGGTGGATAAACTTTATTTCAGATACTTAGGTTTATTTATGTACAATTTTGAAAAAAAAACTGTTAAAATCAGTTCAGTTGAGGAATAGCTTTGGGATGGTCTGAAACGTGAATGCTTTGTGAAGGTCACGGCCAAACGATGAATTGTTTGTGTGATCCTAATTTACGTTCATAACATTTCATTAGGTTAATTAAAAGATAGACAGATAAAAGTTGATTTAAATAAAAAATATGAAACTTTCAATATAAAAAAGGGTGGATAAGCTTTATTTTAGGAACGTAAGTTTATTTAGACAAATCTTTGAAGAAATTACTATTAATGTCAAATCCGTTTGAGTGATGGTTTTGTGTACGTCTGAAACGTGCATCTCCAGACAAAAAAACGTGAAGGAATGTAGACATCCTACTTATTTGTCCTTCAGATAAAGTAGTCTAATTTTTGTTCATATCATTTCGTTAAGATAATTAAATTATAGCCTTATAAAAATTGATTAAAATAAATATTATGAAACTTTCAGTGTAAAAAATGGTGGATAAGCTTTATTTTAAGAACTTAAGTTTATTTAATTAAATTTTTGAAGGAAAAACAATTAAAATCAAATCTGTTTGAGTAATGGTTTTGTGTACGTCTGAAACCTGCACCACCAGACAGAAAAAACGTGAAGGAATGCAGATATCCGTCTTATTTGTCCTTCAGATACAGTATAAAAACACAGGCTGAAAATTTTACGAAAGCAGACTCCAGGTAAACATCATACGTAGGCTACAATGCGTTTCCCGCAAAAACGTCGCTATGTGTCCAGTGATGAAGATACAGATTTGGAAGAATTAGGCGATGAGATGTTGAACGAAGTACAAAGTTCAACGAATCCTGAACTTACAAGGACAGAACAAGCAGAAAAGTTATATTCCGAAAACATACTTATGGCACTAAACAACCTGCAGTGCGCAAGAATATTAATCAATCGAGAAATCGACAGAAAGAAGAAGCAGAAAACTCACGGTGGTATAGATTCATGCGTACAAACGGACTTGTCTATTCCATCAACGAGTCACATATTGACGTTGGTTAGTTTGAGTGTTGACCAACAAGAAGAACAACAGAAACAAGAACAAGAACAAGAACAACAGCAACAAACTAATTCCTTCAGCCCTGCATCACCCGATGACGAGTCCTCAGTCCAAGAAGAAGAAGAACAACAACAACAACAACAAAATAATTCCTTCAGCCCTGCATCACCAGTTCAAGAAGAAGAAGAAGAAGAAGAAGAACAACAACAACAACAAAATAATTCCTTCAGCCCAGCATCACCCGATGAGGACACGTCATCCGATGTTGTAATCATCGAACAGACAGAAGAAAAATGAAGACCGTTTTATTTTTTTAAAGAATAAATATCCACCCTCATCCCAACTCCTAATTCCTGAGTTGTCATATCCTTCACCCAGAAAAAAAAATGACAACAACAAAAAATCAAAAATTAGCAAGCTCCCACTGTGGGCTCTATTTTCTCAAACCATCGTTTTCTTCCTCCGAAGCTGTGATTGGTTTGTAGGTAGCTAATCACCTCGTTATAACGAATCGGACACAATTTTTGAAGTTAAGTTCAGAAATACAATTAGCGTTAGATGGAAAGGTGCCTGTAGTAGGCTTAGTACATTTTTTTGGGGGGTTTGGTTGTTTAGTACAACTTCTTTTAGAACACTAAATTTAATTTAATTTATTTTAAATTTAACAATTTGAAATTTAAACTTTAAAAATGTAACCATGTGTTTATTTAATTATGAATGTTGTCTTGGATTCTTGAATTCTTGTGTCTTAGCATTCTTAGCTTTCTGCTGGTTTTCACACTAAAATTACAAAAATATTAAATGGTTAGATTTTTAGATTGTATATTTATGGATGGGGTAAGGTATGGAGCTTTATTAAAATAAAATCGTACATGTTTATTTCGTGAGTTCGTCTGCTGTACTGGTTTTACGCAGACCAGCGCGCGTTGTTTTTAGCATTATAGATGTAATCCGCTTGACGGACATGGGACGTGTTGTTGTTGTTGGTGATTTTCTACGAAATGTCGTGAATTCCATCACATCATGTACGTACGGTACAGTTGATGCCACTGGTGGTGCCGACGTTGAAGGGCGTGGCACCATGTATCCACCCTCATCGTCTATGTTCGGTGTTGGAAGAGGAGGCAGTGGTGGTAAAGCTTGAGTGGATAACGGCCGTAATTCAATGTCGTCACGGCCGATCCCATCACCTCTGGGCATGATGCATTCATATACGTTTTCTTGATGTCGGAATGGTCCATGTATCCCCAAGAAAAAACCACAAGGTAAATGTGTGGAATAAACATTATTACTCCAATCACGATTCTGCACAACCAGTTGAACACAACGGAAGCCATGGTCAAAGTGATACAGCTGTATAACATGCAATTCACGGTTAGTACATGTTTACTTATAAACCCATTCATTTTATTGGTCAAATCAATCTATGTGAATGTTCCCATTTAAACATAAACGATTCCTATTGTTTTGAGAAGCTACACTTCTTCTACGTTACTTTGTTATGTGAA
This sequence comes from Lithobius niger, assembly GCA_023313725.1. NCBI lineage: Eukaryota > Metazoa > Arthropoda > Chilopoda > Lithobiomorpha > Lithobiidae > Lithobius > Lithobius niger. Next base: position 25,137 of record JAHWFP010267075.1, on the reverse strand, counting down.
CCGTAATAGTGAAATGTAATGTTATGGCGTAGCAACGCAGCTGCACTGAGAACTAAATTTCCATTACGGTAACACAGCTGCACTAAGAAGTAATTTCTCATTAGTATGGTCACAGGATGGCTGTTGTTTAGGTGTATTCAGATAACTATTTTGAGAGCCACTTAAGAATTCATTTTGCTAACTTTAGTTGTGTCCTTGATAAGTGCCATTTGACCTTCACCCCGTCTATACAGTACGTAACTATTTAGCTCACACAAAACCGACTATTTAGCATCCTACAAAACCGCTTGTGACGCATACATCATCAAGACATGTTCAGTCTGTATACAGAATACTTATTTTAAGAGCTATGTTGTGTGAATCAAGACAATCGTAGGTTATCATACTGTTTGTGAATGTCGACTTTAGTTATTTATCCTTGAAAGTTGCTATACGAGCTGCTGAGTTGTAGCACACCGTATATACAGTCGTGACCTGTTGTGTTTGCTTGAGGTGGCTTTTAAGTGACTAGTTCTAAATGTGAAAGATAGACTGATACAACTCTTTCGGTGACCTTGACCTATGACCCCCCCTCGTACGTGACCGGAATACGTAAGTGGAGCCGGAGCTTGTTTCAGTATAACACTTTTTTTACTACTACCACTTAAGAAAACCTTCGGGGGAATAAACGCTTTCCATTTCAGGCCTCTTGGTCTAAAGAAGATACACACAGTCTTGTCGGGGTTAAACAGAAGGTCTAACTGCTGAGCAACGTTTTCACTTACTGCCAGCAGTGCTTGAAGGGATTTAGCTGAAGGACAAATAATCACCAAATCATCAGCGAAACAAATGTTGTTGATGCATGTGCCATCAACATAGCAACCAATACCTTCGTTAACGAGTGCCTGGCTCAGAGACTCCATATAGACACCAAACAGGGCAGGGGATAACACTATACCCTGTCTCACACCATTGCTGGTTTGAAAAATTCTAGAGGTGGACCCACTCCATCGCACAGTCGTTTCCTGAGTTGAATACCAGTTCCTAAGAGTCTTGATTGCCCATATTGGGACACCCCTGTCACACAATTTCTTAAACAGAACGCCCCAGTTTACCCGATCATAGGCTTTACTGGCATCTAGGAAACAGACGTACACACCACTATCCTGGGCCCGGCAATGTCTTACAGTCTCCTTAAGCACGTGAACAGCGTGCTCAGTACTATGCTTCGCCTTAAAACCAAACTGGTGACAAGTTGTTTTTAGGAAGGGTTCCAGTCTGTTAAGAAGAAGTTTTTCAAGTACAGTTGACAGAACACTGGCTAAGTCAATAGGTCTATAGTTAGTACTATCGGTAAGATTACCAGTGCGGTTTTTGGGAACAGGAGTAATTGTAACGTTGGACAAGTCTTTAGGCACCCACGAGTGTGTAACGCAAGCAGAGAATCCATTGGCAAGCAAATCATGGATTCCATCCCAGGTATATCGAACATGCTCTCGGCTCAGCTGCTCCGATCCACTGGCTTTACCAAGAGCAAGATTTTTGCAATTCTCTTTAACCTCTCTTGCAGAGAACCTCATAAACATTTCGCCATTCTCCATTCCACTGGTCCGAAAATCCTGCACTCCAAGGTTACCCCCACCATTCAGTAACTTTTCAAATTTAGTGGCCCACAGGTCAGCAATATCCTGTTCGCTAGTTGCGTTATCAATGACACTGGCCACGCTGTGCTGCCCGTTTTGCTTTCTAAGCAGGGACCAGAAACCACGCCAGTCATTACGGAGAGCACTTTGAGCAAGACCATTGTTCCGATGTTGAGCCTTCTTTCTTTTGCAGCAGCGGAGTGACCTCCGAAACTCCTTCCGTGCAGCCACCATATCAGTGTATGCATCTCCGCTCCTCTGTCTTCCACTCCTTTTCCAGGCACTGAAGGCTCTTTGGGATTTCTGGTAGGCCTCCTTAACAAACCCATTCCACCTAGGGACACTTTTACGGCGGTGGCTGTTGTCCTTATGGAATTTGTTATACGGACGTGGCACTTCACGACTAGCATTCTGTAGACATTCGATAATGCACTTAAAGAACACCTCAATCGCCTTCTTGTGTTGGGGGTTACTACATTCGTTGTTGCTGCAGTCGGTCACATCTCTTGAAAGTGTAATGTTCTTGAGGTATCTCCGTGTGACCTGGGTATAGTACTGTATACTACTAGGAGTAAGAACAGCAGCCTGTCCCACACTGCGTTTAGAATCTACATTAACAGTTGGCCTAGTAGAAGCAGGCCCCTGTAAGTTCATTTTAATACTCAGTGGGATGTGGTCAAAAAAACAAACGTCGTACTGGATCTCACAGCCTGTCACGATATCTGCAGCAGCTCCAGTCCCAACAACATGGTCAAGCCAAGAAGTTGAGCCAGAGCTATCACTGACAAATGTGAAAGACTCAGAATCTTCACCCAACCATTCGACATCAAGAATGTGCAGACCACTTTCCTGACACGTGTCACGCAAATCCCTGAAACGATTCTTGCCAATGTCAGCATTCCAGTCACCCATTACCAGAGAGCAGGGCGCACTAACCGCACCAAGAATGACCTGGATCTCCCCAAGGTAGTTGTCAAAGTCCTCCTGGTTACTCGGGATGTCCACTGGCATATAAACATTAATAATACCGAAAATGGCTTCTCCACTCTGGCAGCGCACTGCCAGCATTCGCGCATTTTGTGTCGGTACAACAGCAATGCTAAGCCCAAGTGACTTCCTCCACAACACAGCCAAACCACCATGCGGTCTGCCAAATAAAATTCCTGCCCCACTATCCACTGCAGAGCACCCAGTGGCACTGAATTCAGGATGGATTTCATTGAGGATGACTAATTCGTCTGGTGTAAGCCACGTCTCCTGTAGTAGGACAATATCATTTTTGTTGCAAAGCCCTCTGACTCCTTTAAGGACCCGTTTGAGGGATTTACAGTTAAGTGTGAGCACTCTAATGTTCATGGTCGCCTTGGTGCAGTGTAGTAACGTCGTAATGCCACATATTCAGGCCAGACCAAACCGTTAAGAATTTTCATCTCTTCTTCAGCATATAGCGAGATTTTAAAAGAGGCATAGTCTTCTCGTCGTGCCAGACATTTCACAGTTTCCACCCATATATTTTGATCTTGCAAATGCTCAGCAATATGGTAAGCTTGTGTATCAGGGTGTACGTTTGTTACAAACAGGTGCCTGAGATCAGCAACATTAATACCCAGCAGTGCACCATTCTTGCCAGAGCCAACTTGCCACACTCTTGCCAGAATGTAAATATTTGCCACATTTTTGCCTTAGCTGTCTGTATAAAACGCTCAATAATGGCGCCATGGTGTTCGTTGTTTGTTTTTGCCGAGAATAGGTTAATACCTTCATTTTTTAAAAATGTTTTAGTAATATTCCCGAAAAATTCTTTTCCGAAATCCGAGCGTAAATGAGCTGGCTTGGCCTTGGCTTGCTTAATTTTTTTGTAAAACCCCCCACCACATCATTATTGCTTTTTGTTTTAAGCGGGATAGCATAAGCATAGCGGCTAAATACGTCGATAACTGCCAATATCCACTTGTAATTTTGATTCCATTTTGCTAAAGATTGAACGTCTATAAGATCTGCTTCCCAATTTTGGTTCAGACCCGCACTGACAATTTTTTTCCTAGGGTAATGTCTTATGATGCGCCTGTGACTTACATATACGTCGGAAGTAGCCAAAAATCTCTTTGCGTCATTCAATGTGAACGGGAGGCCTTCGGAACGGGCCTGTTTGTATAATTTTAAGGCACTACCGAAGCCACCAGGGTGGGATATATTATAATGTATATTCAAAAAATATTAATTAACGGTATGTTATTTTTAAGCAAATTTGCACACGCCTCACAGATTGTGTGAATGAGGTCGGGAGGGGCGTCCTTGATGACGGATTTAATTTGTTTCTTGTTTAAGGACTGGAAATGCGGCCAGAATGGGCGCATTCTTTTTCACCCCCTTCATCTTCTTCTCACTACATATGACTGAGAAAATATTTACTCGGGAGGGAGATAGACAGCTACCTTTCCTCCAGTAAAAATATTTGTCATTAACCGTAGCGATTCGTCGGTTTCCTGTTTTAAATTAATCAGCAGATAGCCGTGTGGTGGCGCTGTGGCATCTTCGTAACTTTTCAAGAAAAAACTTGTTTTTCCAGGCAGAAACTGTTTCGCTAGTGTAACGGCTTGCAGCTTGTCACGAGGATTTCTAAATAAAATTATGTAGTTAGAATTGAGTGAAAGGTCTCGTTGAGCTGGTCCTTTATAGAACGAATTTTGGGTCAGAAAACAACAGCTAATTAATCTGTGATGAGAAATTTGTGTGGCAATTTTGCTGTTTTTGATTTTGTCTTGCAAATCGTCTATTATGGCTACGGAATGGGGTGGGAATTTTTTGAAATGTGGCAGTCCTTTATGAAAATGTACCTTGTAGGCTAGTTCACGCATCCAAGGTTGCGCGATCGAATAACACCAAAAGAAGGATGAAACGGGCGTTGAAATTAAGGTGTCGGCATGTTCTATTAAACGGCGGCAAAACGAAGATTTCCCGGATTGGCTAGGTCCTGCAATAAGCATGAAAAATGGTGTTTCAAACTGAAAAAGTGGCTGAATCATTTCTTATTCTTTTTAAAAGAGTACTATTCACTCTGTCTTGAAGTATTGTAGACGTGCCGTTATTTAACGGTTGTTGAACTGTTGAGGTGGCCGATAATGGCTGTTAGGTGTGTGATGAAAACATAGTGAAAACCGCTGCCCTGTCATTGTTTTGTATGCGGTCCAGCATTGAGGCTTCAGATTTGTAGAAGTTATGTAAGTTGAGTTATGAATGCTCGCACTGTTATCCTTGCTAGCTACAATATATATTTCCAGACAAGCTGTGAGCATTGACAAGGCGCCAAGCAGAAGCAGTGCTAATTTAAGTCGTCTTTCGTCCATGGTTAAAATCGAAATGAAGTACTATCAGTCACTTCCCACTTAGTCATTTAGCAGTCACTATATTAAAGAAAAATTTTTCATTTTATTCGTTCATTTTTTATTTATTTATTTTTAAAAAGTTGTCTTTTTAAACTTAAAATAAAGTAACTATTTAAAAAAAAAATAAAAAAAAAACTCTCTTTCTCTCTCTCAAACTTACGGCTCGTAGTACGCAGGAAAAGAAGAGACTGAATAATTAAGAGGTTTTAGCCCTACTCTATCACCTGCGCTATGAAGAAAACGTCCATTACTCCGGAAGCGTATCGTGCGATGCGGAGAAAACTGTTACTTTAGAACGGCTGTTAATAATTGCTCAATTTGAATTCATTCAACGGTTGCGTGCACGCGCACGAGCGAGCACGTGCTTGGAAAGGCCCGACGAGTGACTTTTACTTTTTGGCGGACGGAAAGCGTTCAAACGTTCCGAACCGTTCAGCAGGCTAGCAGCATTTGGATTACTCTCACTGTGTGATGTGTCGTGACAGAGGATTTTACTTGGAGCATTCACAAAAGATAGACACTATGCAGCAACTACTTTTAAATGAAGATAGTGACGGCGATGATACAGAGTCTCCCTTCGGATATCAACGAAGAAGGTGTAGACGCAACAGACAGGAAATGAATGGTGCAGTGAACGAGTACGTTCAAAATATAGTAAGCTCGAAAAGCCAGCATTCTGAACAGCCGAAACAGGACGGAATGGAGAACACCAAACACCGGAATCATGATGGCACGGAGAAGAGCAGCAATCAGTAAGTAGTATTAAGAAAAGAAAAAAATGCTGAAAAAAACCAGGGTTTTCAGGGCTAGAAAATCTAGGAGAGAGAACCGAAATTCGGCTGCTTTATTTTTTATTTTGTTTGCCGAAGCTATGGCGAATAAAACCGTGTATGCGAGGTGAGTGAATGCTTGTGTGATGTAAGTGTGTCGGTGTTAAAGACAGAGTACGAAAAATGGTTGAAAATGCGTAAAATAATGTGTGCATGTAACAAAAAAGTGTGTGTTATGAAGGTGTTGCGGGGAGGGGGAGGTGAGTGTGTGTGTGTATGACGTATGTGTGCATGTGTGGTGTGTGTGGGGGGGGGGTATGACGTATGTGTATGGCTATGATGTAGTATGACTGTGTAGAAAAAATGTATGTACCCGGCATTCGAGGGGTGGGAGGTTCATTCGACGCCCGAACGCCGTAAGGGAAAGGTGGGCCGGGACAGAGCCGGTAGAAAGAGGCAAGAGACTGGCGGCGAAGCATCGCTTTCCAGGCGGCAGAGAGAGAACGGCTCAATTCCGTCGTCGCTAGAAGGGAGGAAGGAGGCAAAGCAGGGAAGCCACGCTCGGGTGATGGTGGTGGGCGCGCGGCGAAAGGCTCCAAAAATGAAAACAAAAAAAATAATGCAAAATGGCGGTAATGAACGTTTGGCCGGTCCTCCTCCTTAGGAAGGAAGTGTGGGAGAGGGAGAGGGGGAGGGGAGGTGCGTAAAGTGTTCCTACGTTGACATTTTGGTGAGGCACCCCCCCCCCCCCAAAAAAAAATTTAGATGACGATCCCTTACAGAAAACCGTTACCCCGTCCTGGGGGGGAGGGACGGCCAGACGTTCATTACCGTCATAACACTACTCCAACATCTTTCAGTTTTTTCCGTCCGGTGTTCCTTCCGATTATATGCGTTATTTTCGTAGCAGTGATAACCTTCATCTAATGAGTGAAAGTTCGTATTTTAATTCTATTGTTTGTACTGTGACAAGTCTGAGTTTTAATCCTGAGTTATTGTTTGCAATTGCCTACGCTTTTTTAGGACTAAAAAAAATTATTAGCATATGTCATGCTACCATGATTTAATGCAGTGACTACACGGGTTTTCATTTTAATGTCCTTTTTTCTTGGGGGTGAGGGGGGGGGTACTAGAAAAATTAAAGCTTTTTAAAGTTTCTTTTGTAGTGTGATTTAAGGGGGGCTAAAAAATTTCGACCACAAACTTCCAGTTCCCTCCTCCCAATCTTCTGATAAACACGTGACTATTCCTTAAAGGTTAAATAAAAATGCTTATTGCCTGCCATCGAATGGTAGGGAGCACATTGGTAGAAATATTTTACCAACAGAAAACTGGTATATTTTTCTTTTCTTCCCAAAAAATTGTTTTCCTACGAGTTTCTGGGTAGGGATTACATGTTTTTCCTTCCTGAAACTGGTTTCCCTTTTAGCTCGTTTCGCTCTTTTTATGTTGTCAATCTGAATAAACGGGCAAAACTAAGTAATTTACTAAGGTGGATGGTTGAATTTTTGTGCAGATTAGGCAATGTACAAAAGCAAGTGGAAAAGAAAATTTAGATTGGAGACCTCTGTAACTAGCGAATGTTTGACATGACCCTGAACGCATCTGACTGTTAAAAGTTTTTTGAAGGTCGGAAAATATAATTAAATAATTTCTACATAACCTCTTTACGAATTATTATTTGTTTATTTCTTAAGTTTCAGAAAATCAAAGAATAAATCCGAATGGAAATTTCAAATACCATGCAAAAATTAATTTTTTTATGGCGTGGGTAAAAGTCTTAAAGTTTTGGAAACCTTTTAGTATTGTTGTTAATTTTTGCAGTTAACTTCGTTAGTGAGCAGATAGATTTCAAAAATTGTTAAGGTGAGTGCTGCACTAAATTGTCATACCAAATCGAATTACTTGCTTTACTCTTTTATTCGGACAGGCGACACAAAAAGAGTGAAACGAGCTAAAAGGAAAACCAGTTACAGGAAGGGAAAACAAGTATTCCCTACCACCGAATAACTTACAGTTTTCTAACAGTTTTCTGTTGGTACAATATTTTTACCAATGTGTTCTACTAATTTGGTGGCAGGCAATGCATTTTTTAGCGTTTTTATTTTAACCTATAGCGACCACGCACAAGTTAGAGACCATTCACTGGAAGTTTGCAGTGGAAATATTTTAGCCTCCACCCCCTTTACTCGCACTAAAAGATCACCCCTTGAAGGGCTTTGTTTTTCTAGTA
>JAHWFP010267075.1:0-17026 GCA_023313725.1 Lithobius niger | reverse complement strand
CCCCCAAGAAAAAAGGAAATTGGGATGAAAACGCGTATAGGACCAATTATTATTATATTCCGTTCTCTGCATTAAATCATGGTAGCATGACGTCTGATAATAATTTTTTTTAGTCCTAAGAAAGCGTAGGCAATTGCAAACAATAAAACAGACTTGTCACAGTACAAACAACAAGATTAAAGTTCGAACTTCCACTAATTAGACGGAGGTGAAATAACGCATATAATCGAAAGAAACACCGGACGGAAATTATTGAAAGATGTTGGGATTTTTGGTAGGGAAGGAGAAACATGGGTAAAAAATGATTGCTTCTTTTGTTAAAGTAAAAGTTCTTTGTTATTTAGTAGCCTTTATGCTTTATTTCTTGGTTGAATAATTTTAAAACACAAGCGCTCTGCTCATCGACAAACGCAGCAGACGGTCGCCATACACTAGAGCTATGCAAGCAAAGCCGAACTACGAACAAGCGATGCTGTTCTCATTTTGCCGTGAGATTTCTTCCTTTTTACTAGTAATAAAGCATATTTCGTGGGATAAAGCAAAGAAGAATGATAAATAATAGGACGCTAGTCGTTTCATCTTTGGGATAAAGAATAGCTGAAGTTCTAGCCTAGTGTTTTTACTTGAATTTACTTCTCAGTGTTTTTTTTTTATCTGCTGTAATTTTGTGGGTATTCATTCTCAAACGCCGAATAGCAGTGTTCTTCCAACTCGTTCACATTGTAAATCGCCAGCATTCTCGGCCCACGTTTACTACAGCACCATCTGAAAACTCCCATGGCGTAAGTAAGTTTCCAGAACTAAGTAAGCAGACTATTACCGAAGGCAAGGGTAATATGGAAATCCATATTACCCTTGCCGAAGGTAATAGGATCAAAGACCTTGGAATAGTTGTAGTATAGTCTGACTATGGCTGCGAGGACCGTAGAGTTAAACTCACTTGGCCTTAACTCAGCTCGACACACAATGTATGTATGCCGTTTGCGCCAAAAATGAGTTTGACTATTATCTCGAGATAATTTACTCTCTCGAGATAATTATGTCGAGATAATTTACCATCTCGAGATAGTTATCTCGAGATAGTACGGCCAAACGTTGTTATCTCGAGATAGTACACACAAAAAATATTTACTGATGGCCGCTGCAGGGCTCCGTAGGGATTAACTCATTTTGTACTTGACGATTAATTATTGCATTTTGCATCGGGCTTGCATTCGGACTCAACTGAAATGGACTCCTTCAGTTTCGAGCTGCTGTAGGCCTATTTGTTGGTGTTGCTGGAAATTCTTCTGGCTGAGTTCCTTGAAGTGGTTCGACCCTAGATTCATTCTCCGATGGATTGTACGACAAGTCAACAATCATTGAATCTAATTCTTTACAACTTCTATCTTCATTGTTAGGTAGAAAACTGATATTTTCCTTTAACGTATTTAACACCCCCGTTATCTTCTAAGAAATCCTTTACATTATTCCAGCGAATTCTTTTCTTTTATCTCCAGTCTTAAACTGGCTTTTAAATACCATTCCATAGGTTTGGTGGGACTCCTACTGACTAAGTATATAATACTTGCCTTGTATTCTCGGGGGGTCCATGGTGTGATCTTTACAAAAACATTGTTTGTTCTTTCTTCTTATGTGCGGTGGGATCTTTTGGTCGGCTGTCCCTCTTGTTCATCCGTCAGTGATTACGCATCCTTGATCAGCATACGAGAGGGTTAGGGAATTTTTAAACAGCATTACGAAAATTTACTTTTGTCCCTACATTTCTGTTACCGTTCGTTCTGCTACCAATTGTTAGGGATGTTTAAATAAACAAACGTGGGTCGTGACTGGGCTGTGAAACCATAACGAAAACGTTTAATGTAAATTTTAACATCTTGAACAATTATTTACAACGCAAATTACAAAATGCATCGCTCTAAAGTTCGATCCTACATATGGGGCCCAGTCAGTAGAAGTGATTATCGGTAAACTTGTTGGCTTGGATACCAACAACTGTTTCTACGTGAAACAGGTCGTGTGACGTCATAAATGCTGGTATGGAACTCTCTAGAAATGTGGAGTACTTCTGCCCATGCGTACAGGAGGCTACTACATTGCCTAAGTATAAATTCAAGGTCAGTGGCTCCTGAAGTCACACAATAAAAACAACATTAGTGAACACTAGGTGGCGACGTTCAAACATTTTAACACTCCGTTAATATATAAATAACACCAAATAAAACAATAAGTTAAAAGTTCTACTTTAAAAAATACTACTTCTACTAGTTCTACTTTAGTTTACCCATTTAACATTTATCCATTTAAACAGTTTTCAGCAACTGGCCCGGATTGAATACCCACTAGCTTTCTTTTATATTATCATAATCATACCTTTCCTTATCCTGATGTTTAACATGATTTTAGAATCGAATTTCGTTTCACATGTGTGGTATTCTGCTTTTATTACCCCAATATTATTTTCAAAAATGGAAAACGTGAAGATTCTGAACTACCGTCCTACAAGCATAACCTCACACCTTTAATTCTTTGAAGCTGTTATTTATGACCATATTTTCAATTTTATTTGTAGTCTCAACGTCTGTAAACCAGTACGAGTTACACCCGGGTCACACTACAACAACTAATCTGTTTAGTTTCTACCGGTGATGTCTTTGATGCTTTAGATGCTACCACCCCAGTGGATGCAGTGTATATGGGTGAGGAACGTAGCAGCTTGGAACTCGCTTCGTGATGGGTGGTCTCAGTGGGAGCCTTTAAATTAGCCCTTGACAAAGTCCGTCTTATACAGTTCTTAAAACGGCAATATTAACTTTAAATTGTGTTGGAACTGTGTTAGTAGGCTCATTCCCCTTCCATAGTTCATACTATCTTTTCTTGACGGTTAAAATGTTTTTATTTTTTTATTCTTATTACATGGACTGTATCAAAGCATTTGATCACGTCTCACTTAAATTACTGCTTCATAAATTACAGAGATATCGTATAACTGGTGCTTTCTTGAAATGGTCTGCAGGGGTGGTTTACAAATCGTAGTCAGATGAAGTGGTTACAATTTCTGTGACTGTCCGAAGCAGCGCGATACAAGGATCAGTTTTATGTCCACTTTTGTTTCTTTTTCTTTGATGATATTGGATCAATCATTGACACCTTCCTTAATAAATTTGCTGATGACACAAAATTGAGGCACATGCTGGAACAAATAGGTGCTCCCTTTTGCAGTTATCTCTAGACAACTATCCATGCACCACGAAAAAAAAATTGTCGCGCACTTTGGTAAATTAAATCCCTCCAACCAGTAGTACTGGAGCTCGGCCCCATTAAAAGCAGTCCATCAGTTATCAGACTTACAGGCATGTTCCAGAAATCCACTCAAGTGTGAGTGGGGCTAAAGATGAGTGTAAGGGTCAAAACACACAGAAATATTCTGAGATGATAAGACACTCGCATTCGCTTTTGCGGTGTACTAAAATTGTTGACCCTAACCTTAGATATTTGCACTCACATTTGCCCTCTCACACTCACGTGGATTTCTGGAATATGGCAGTTAGTAATCGTTGTTGACTCCAAACTAAATTTTTCAGACCATATTGCAGCAACTATTCATATTTGCCAGTTTTGTCTCCGTCATCATTAATTGCACTATTTCCTCTCAAAAACCGGCTATCCATCCCAACTACATCTTACTCTTGTACAGTCCCACGCTTTAAGAAACACACTAAGGCACTTGAAAAATTTCAAAGAAGGTTTAACAAACGAATTGTTGGCCTAGCAAATACGCCCTACAGCTTGCGACTGCGGTTGCTAAGCATTGCATCCCTGTGCGGGCGACTAATGTGCGGTAGTATCACAGTTACTTACAACATTCTCAACCTTAACTATGGGGGCCCCGACTTATGATCTAAACTAAGATTAGCTACCTACATGTCTACCCGTGGCCACAAATTTAAATTGGAGCATCGTTACCATGCCCACGAATGGGCCCTCCATACCTTTTTCTCACGTGCAGTTAATTTATGGAACAACTTACCCTCAGAAGTAGTATTGGCATCCAACACAAACATATTCAGGAATAGGCTCGAAAACATATGTCTAATAACACTAACTTACTATTATGACGAACGACTTTCTACCTCTTGTGATGTTGTCATATTCGCTAGACATTTTCGATTGACTTTGGGTGGATTTTCAACTAATAACATGTACTTGTTAGATTTCATGGATTATTTAATTGACTGACAGTTATTAGTCATGTCTGGTTTTTGAGTTGGCTACCAACTGCTGATGTAATAAATAAAACCAAACAAAGTATTACAAAGCACAAAATTATAAATATATTTATATTTATGTGTATATACACACACACATCAGATTTAAATATGGTTGTTAGCCGTTAAACATGTCTCGTTTTCGAGTTGGCTGCCTACTCCTGTTGGGCTCAACCGTTTGCTACTACTGACCACATTAAGCACAAATGTTTACTTTGTCTAGAAACAAAACTAGGGGAACAGTTTAAACAGTTTTTCCAACTAAATGAATTTTGGATACTTCACAGAAACTCAATAATTCCCTTATGAAGAACATATTCGTATGCAAGTCCAGAAATTACAAAGTTCAAAGGTAAGGTCTTAACGTTTGTAGCTTCGTGCATTAGGCCTAAATCACTATGTGCAATGCGATCGGGGACCCCACTCCAGTTATGCCTAATCTACACAGCTGGTACTTTTTTTTAATATGCAAGGTAAGTTTGATTGGAGATCATAAAAAATCTAGTGCATGAAAGCTTTCTTAGTGGAAAAACTGTTTTTTAATGACAACCCTTCTTGGAGAACTGTGTGTCGCGCGTTGTCTCCATGAAACAAGCTTGGCTTGGCTCGGTTGCAGAAGATGAAAAGCTCGCTGAGCTACCGATTATCAGTTATAAGTTTGGCGTGAGTACCACTTCACGCGAAAATTCCTTGTCGCCACGTGGGCGACTAGGACTAAAAAACTAGTCTCCAATCCAAGATTTTCACTCGCTGCTTGGTGACTGGTAACCGACATTGGGAAGGGTTCTTATTTAAGTTTGCAACACATGGTCTAAACTGCAGAATACCTTAAAAGAAGGTTAAGGGAGGAATTCTCGACACTGGTTCTGCTAGTGACGATACCAAAAGCTTCATAGGGTATTTAAGGGAGTGAAATTCCTTAACTTCTAAGGAACTGCAAATACAGAAGTGTTTCTTAAAGGCACATGTTCACCATTTCGATCCATATTCTAAACATAGCATCCACATTACAGATTCTCCGTTATCCAATAGGCTGATGTGGATCACGTGATCTCGTTTTAGTTATGAAAATCGTCGCACTGCTGCGAATGTTGTTGTTCCATTTTTGATTTATCGCTATTTTCTTTATATTGCTCGAAGATTCTGCGATGCTACATCTAGAAGGTGAAAAGGTGCCTTCAAGTGACTGTGTGGTGATTCATTGCGGAAAGACAAAGGAGCAAAATTCCGGGCTACGTACGCATTTTCATGGAGGAGCAGAAACACACAAAACCATGACTGTTAATTAGCAGAAACAACATCGTAGGACCCCTCGAGACATGTGTAGCTTTAATCATAACTTCACTACACACCCTGGGTACATTGAACTTTGCTTGTTTTACCTAACCAGTTGTCAGCAAATTTTTATTAATTTGATGCAGGTGTTACCTTTTTTAATAAGACCATTTATTTCGTTTAATTATCTAGGTATTATTTCGTTGGCTTCAGTGCCACAATTAAACAAGCGTTGTACACTTTATTTGATAACAAATCAAATACAACATATGGATATTACTTCTTTTTATTGCGTTTTTCTTGAGATGACCTGCCTTCCTTTTTAGTTGATTCTGCAGCTGTGGATGGTTGAGGAACAACACTTGGTGTTATTGCATTGACAGAATGTGTTTCCCCCGATGTACGACCTTGATTGGATGTTACTTCAGGAATAGGAGATTTCCTGGACCCACTAACACTTTCCATAGCAATTGGATCTACTTGTATTTCGAGATGATCTAGTGGTTGGTATTCTTGATAGATAGTTGATGAAAACCTGCGAGACACTGCTACATTTGGAGATGTTTTAGCAGAGCTGTCTGGTGAAATCCGTTGCGTTTTACTTACATCATTAGGAACCGATATAGACATTTCTTCTTTTGCTGCAGAGATGCGGTGAATAGTGCCCTCATTCAAATCTGTCTCTCGTTCTTTAGAGATACGTTGTGCTGTGGTAGTTTCACTTTTGGTTGCCTGGCGAAGTGAGCTTTCTTGTTTGACCAGAACTGGTTCTGTGTCTTTCCTGGCGTGATCAGAAACAGCTCGGCTTATTGTATCGCTGTCGCCACGTGTCATCATTGGCTGGGCCACTGTATCAACTGCAGACGTTGCTGCTGATACTTCACGCACAGAAGTAGGTGTCATTGCTAGCCGAAATGAAGGAACCCGACGAGTCATTGAACTTGCGGGCACAGCAGGTGTTGAAGACGATCTCTTAAGCAATACTTGAGGGTGCATAGCAATATTGGATTGGCTCTGATCAGGTACGCTTTGATAGGCCGATGTTGGAACTATCGATGTACGTACTTCTCCTTCTGAAACTAACCTTTCCAAATTCGGCTGTCGACCAGAAATATCTGTTGACCTTGATCTTGGCAAAAAACTGGGTTCTGCTGGAGCGCTTTGTTGGTGCAGTATCTGGTGGCCAAATAAAACTGTATCACTTTCGTAATCAGCCTCGTTTACAACTATGTGAACTAATGAAACTGGACCACGTGGCCGAACATGTAATCCTACATCAGATGAGCTGGAGATGTTTAATGGTTCAGATGCTGATACGTTAGATGACACAATAGGAGAGACTTGAACAGGACTGCCGAGCCTTGTTGGTGACCCTGTGATAACATTACTGGCAGCAGATACGAAAGCCATATCACGTAAAGCGCTCGGAGCAAGAACTGAAAAAGATAAACAAAATATTCCTTTTAAGCAAGTGAAAAATTAATGAATTCACTGATAAAACTTCGGGACCAAACTTTCCTAGCTGTAACAAAAGATTTCATAAGGTGAAAACTACCAACACGATACTTCCTGAAGTGTATTAGCATTAAAAGCTTAAATGCTTAATTTCTCACCTTGGATGAGTGTTTTACTACGCAAAAGAAAATTGTAGGTTAGCACTCACTAACTTATCAGGCTGACTATTTCCTGGCTACAACTGGAATAGCATACATACTTTATTCACATAATTGATGATCAATTCCTTTTAAACGTTTTACATTCGGCTGAACCAAACTACATTTTCATGTTGGACTTCTGCAACTCACACAGAACAATGTCTTTTAACGAATATCATCTTGTTTGTCCACCTGTCTCTTTATCTACACATACCAGCACAGAAACTACAAAGGCTAGGGATTTGAAATTTGATATGCTTAGACCAGGAGCTAACAGGATCAAAGAAATTGTTTCAGCAAATGATGACATAAACCATACAAGGGTCATCATGACTGAATTTCCTTTAACGTCTAGTTGCACACAAGAGTAACCAAATGGAGATACAAGATAACACAAACAGCCATCTTCCCTTCTCATGTTTTACGGCCAGAGGCTTCACACAATTACTGTGCACACATCTACATTGCTCTTGGTGGAAACTTAATGTTATAATTGTGTTTTGTGGCAGCGTGTTTAACAACCAAATTTTCCTGACACCTTGAAAAAGTCTTTGTTAGTTCATGTGGGCACCCATCCCTATACATCTTAGCAAGATGAGATCACAGCCATACTGATCATGTTTAAAGATTGAGGAGGTTTGAAGGTTATTGGTGCCCTCCAACCACCACTGCCACCATGTAGCCTAAAATGAAAGAAATTTGGGGTAATGCCATGTTGAGTATGTTTCTAAGCTGAGTGCATCAAAACTTCTAGGGACACCTTTTAATGAATTTGATGTGCTTTTAGTGCCTACTTCTGTTAAGGGAGCACAACTGGTACTAGTCCCCTAGTCGCCTAAATACTTATTGGTGGCATCCTGGTATGCTGCCACCAGACTCCAACTAGAGTCCACTGCTGGCTACTACTTGCTTGAGCCCAGAATAAATACTCACCGTGGAAGACAAACATCCGTAGATTTATTGTAGCTTCTCTTGGCAGGTTAGCTTACAATTTAGGCACATTGTTGTAGTCTCTCAATACAGATTAGCGTACAAGTTCTAGTCTCAGCAAATAATGACAAACAGCTCAATGACTTGCCATATAAGTTCACAGAAGTCCCAGTGATTTGCCTTACATGGTGTATGTGAAATATTTTATGTTAAATAACACTGAAGCATTTCCGAAGAATAAAGAACTTATTTAATCTTCACACTTCTGAAGAGAGTTTGGGCACTTAAGGCTCCTGCAACTTTTTGAATGGAGAGCGAACCATAACACTAGCATCCCAACACTGGCACCCGGGGAGGGTCAGGTCACCAACCGGTTGTATAGGTAACCACTAGAACTTTGTAGAAGACCTATGTTCTTAAACCAACATACCTTTAAGGTACTGGAGCATAGTAGACCTAGACTCGACTTCAATCCTTAGCCTCCCCCCCTACTGAGCTTGGCTCGCGATCGCAGATGCTCTGTTCCTACAAACACACATAGCTACTGGCTACATGAGGCTGTTGTAGAACACAACTCTCTTGTGTTTGCTTATACAGGGCGAGTCAGAAGTCCGTATCAGGAGCCAGCATTTTGTAGCAATGAACATTCCTTCAATAATACGTTGGTAGGCTTGCAAAGTGGTCTGGGGCTATGACCATGCATGAGTGAATGACCTTGACATGTCCCTTCAAGGTCATCTCACTGCTAACTGCTAAATGGGTGTAAAATAGAAAGGCGTAGAGAACCAATGCCAAAGCAAAAAACAAAATGAAATTCGGAGCAAAAGTAAAGGAGTTAGAGTCAGTCAAATATAGTTGTATAAACTGCACTGCAGTACACCTGGGTGGGCAGGGAAGTATTCCACCCAAAGATTGGAAACGAAAGTGAACATTCTGCAATATATGTAACAAACAGTTGTAAGTAACGAAACAACTGCATGTAACCTGACTAGACAGTGATGGGCATTGCATTAGCAATGTTAGTCACGTTCTCACAGCCGTGATTACAGCCTCTAACAAAATTAGCATAGTAGGCCTCACTACGCTATGCAAATTAATAGTCTAAAACAGAGTCTAAACATGACACAGTGCTCTACAGTATGTACTGTATTTTGTCAAAGATCACAAGCGTAAGTTGTGCCTACTGAACCTGTTCAATGTAACCACGGTTAACAACAATGCAATCTTGCAGTTGTTTGCTTAGAGGTGCATACACTGCCTGGAGCATGGGACCGTCAATAATGGCTCATGCATCTCTAATGCATTGCTGTAATTCTGCTAAGTTTCCAGGAGCAGTGAGGTACACGCATGTCTTAATGCAACCCCAGAAAAAAATCAAGAGGGGTTAGGTCGGGTGATCTGGGTGGCCCTTTAACTGGCTCACCACGACCGATCCACTGGTCTGGGAAGTGCACGTTCGACCACTCATGAACAGCTCCACCATAATGAGGCGGTGCACCGTCCTGTTGCATCCAAAGTGTTCAGATCAGATGTTGTGGCAGGTCTTCCCTAAACTTCTCTACTACAGCTGTCAAAATCATCTCTCTAAGTAACGTGCCGCTGTGAGGTTGCTGTTGTAGATGACTGGCCGTAAAACCCGACCATTATACAGTCGGCACCAAACATGTGTTCCCCATTGCACCTGTTGTGCTGTTTCCCGGACCCAATAACGGTTTACTGGACACCAACAATGGGTGTTGTAAATGTTTACAACCCCATCACGGCTAAATCCGGCCTCATCTGTCCAGAGAACATGCTGTTAGAAATTTAGGGCCTCCCAAAGTTTGTTCAACATCCAATTGCAGTAATCATAACATCGTTCGGTATCGCCTGGCTGCAGACTCTGGTGAAGGTGACTATGCTAGCCATGGTAGTGGTACCTTTTCACCACACAGACAACTGAACTCTGAGAGCAACCAGCATTGTGTGTAAAGTCACGAGTACTGGTATGCGGATGGCTTGATACTTAGTAAATGATTGCTGCTGAGTCTGCTTTATCAGCCGCTGTCTGCAGTCATCCCGAAGCTGAAGTTTCCTGTGTCCCGAGCTGGTTCACTACCTTTCGCACTAGTGTGTGATTCGGCCGGCAATGTGGAAAAATAGCATGGAATCTGGCAGCGTTTACTGTAAGATTCCTTCCACATTCCCCATAAAAGACCACCATCTCAAGTTGCTCCGCTATTGCGTACACAGCCATATTAAACACAAAAGAAAGGTGTAAGGTATGATGGCGTCAACTAACTTAGGTTGTCGGAGCCTACCTAAAAGGCTTCTTGCTTACAGTTTAGGCCACCCACTTAATGCTGCTAAGGTACATACAACACCAGAACCTGACAAACATTGTGGAAAGAGAAAGGAAAAGGCACGTCAATGCAAAAAGTCAACCTCACTAAATGGAACAAATGCACCTAGCGCTACAAAGCAGAAGATGTAAACCTAGCTAAAGGTCTCAGCCAAAAATAGAACTTGGCATATTTCCTCGAAGACTGAGTGCATGAGCTGTGTTTATTTTAGTTGTTTTACTAGTTTCGCAAGGTAAATCAGAACAGACGAAATACCCCCAGGCAATGTGGCTGGGATGAACTGAATAGGTTAGTAATGCATTGCATTGACATTAAGGGCTCAACTCTGAGTTGAAATGCAGATATGTGCAGGAGTGCCTAAAAGGGAAAGGCTGTCTCCCCCCCCCCCACCACCACCCACTAGTGGTGTAAACGTTCTGATTAACTGCGAGCACACACGTTTAGTTTTCATGTTTAGTCTAACGTAAACTTTCTCTGCACTGCCTTTTCTACAATCATTACGTTTACGTTTGCTCTGAATTTCATTCTGTTTTTGGCTTTGGCATTGGTTTGTGGCTCTCTACACCTTTATAATTTACACCGATTTTCTAGGGCGCATGGTTTAGAAATTAGCAGTGAGATGAACTTGATGGGACATATTAAGGTCATTCACTCATGCATGATCTAATAGTCCCACACCACTTTGCACGCCTACAAACTCATTATTGAAGGAATGTTCATTGCTACAAAATGCAATGAACAACATACAGAATAAACGCTTAACCAAAGTTGAAGCGTGTACACAGCCGGAAGATGCTGTAATGTATTCTCAGTAAGCCTAATTAGAAAGCGATGTAAAGAGACTTAAATCCAGTATGAAAGAGTTTTCTGATAGGCTTACAGTGCCAAAAATAAAAGGATTTTAAGACGTCGTTTCGCCCACACAATCTACGGATGTAGCTATACCATCGATTCAAAAGTCGCGATGGATTACAACATGCAGAACAACCAACTAATAAAACTGGCCCCTGGCATAGACCCCCCAAGTTGCAGTGACTATTTCACAGTTAGCCAGTTTGGAAGATGTTGTAAGCAGGCGCGAGATCTTGTAGGCAGTGCATGGACATCATTTTAGGGCACGAAATAATCAAATTAAAGAACTGGTGATACCAACCGAAAATAGTGATGCTGCCACTAAAGAATATGTTGATTCAAAGTTCATGGTGGATTAAGACACGCAGAACAACAGCTTAACTAGACTCACTGCTGATATGGACTCCCAAGATGCAGCAACTGTTTCCCAGTTTAGAAGACATTGTAAGCGAAAGTGGAGCTTACAAAATGGTGTAATTTGTTCAAAGAGTGAGCTGGTAAACCTTTGTACGGAAAGAGGCTTGCAATTTCTTATGATTTGGGATCAGTTGCTACATAATCCAGGCTGTATGGCCCGCGATTGTGTCCATTTATCTCGTAAAGGCAAGTGTATTCTCGTTGACGAAATTAATTATGCTCTTCTCCACCCAGACTACATGGGAAACTGGGCTTATTAACGGGGCATTATTCCAATGGGATTACCACAACCCAACCCCCCTCACTTTTCCCTTATGTGTGTAACCCTCCATCATTCCAAACCAATGGGGCTATCAAGTGTGTTGTCTTCAATGCGAGAAGCCTAAATCAGAAGTTGCAAGAATTCCAGTTTCTGCTTTCATGTTTGCAATATGATGTTTTATTGGTTACAGAGACATGGCTGGATGCATCTACGCCTGACAGTCTGTTACTCGGTGGGCACCCTTACCAACTCGCTAGGAGAGACTGGGGTTCTCGGGCTGGTGGTCTGTTATTTCTTATTCGATGCGGTATTCCCTTTGTGGTGAGCAAAACATCTGTTGATGTGGAGGCCATGTACATTGATTTTTCTCCTGAAAGGGTACGAATTTTATTTGGCTATTTACCTGATGGTTATAATGAAGATTGTATTTTTAAAATGTGTACATTTTTTACGGAATCTATTTTGCCTGGTTTCTCGCACATCATTACAGGTGACTTTAACATGTCTACCATAAATTGGGAAATGAATACAGTTGTTGATAGCCGTCAACAGCCGTTCTTTGACTGTTAGTCTGAGTTGGGTTTATCACAACTTGTAACCGAACCAACTCCTTTAAATAACCTTTTGGACCTTGTTTTGGTTGACTGTGATAGGTTAGTTTATGGAGTTTCTGTCCAAGATCATTTTAGTTCCAGTGATCACTGTATGGTGGATTTTTGCATTCATTCACTCAACAGAATTCCGGTAGGTAATAAGCCAAACCTAAACAGTTTATAAACTACGAAGCTCTACGGTCTAGACTTAAGGAGATAAAATTGGTTGCATACTCTTGACTATAACAGGGATATAAATGTCACTTGGAATAGTTTCTTGGTTACCTTGAACGAATGCGTTCAACAGTCCAGCACCTAACCTAACCTAACTCATTCTTCAAACACAGTGGTGTTCCTAAATCCTTACAGAAGCTATGTGCAAAGAAAAAGAGGCTATGGGGTCTATTCACTATGTGACCCTAGTGAAGGAAACAAGTTACGGTGCAAGGAATGTCAGTTATCCTATGCTCGCCAGTCCTGTGAATGCTAAGTCCTTGCTGAGCGTAAAGTTTTAATAGAGGGCTCCATGGCATCGTTGTTCAGATTCGTAAGGAAAAAAAACGGATGTGTGAGAAGCATTCCTCCCTTGTGTGTGGATGGTAGACAACAAACAGAAAGCAGATGTCTTTAACAGTGCCTTTGTTGGCAGCTTCGTGGTTGATAATAATTTCATACCACCACTTTCTGGCATATTATGGACGACTGTATGTACCCTACTTTCGGGTCGGACTTGGTGTTTAAAGCTTTGTCTTCCGTAAGACCTAGTCACAGTACTGGGCCCGATGGCTATTCCATTTTTTTCTATCGTGAAATTAAATGTGTGATCAGTAAACCTCTTTCGTTAATCTTTGAGTTGTCCGTGAAGACTGGTAAGCTTCCAGATATCTGGAAGTCAGCGCACATTTCTCCAATATTTAAGAAGGGAAATTCCTTTGACCCAAAAAATTATCGCCCCACCGGTTTGACTTGTGTTCCCTGCAAAATCATGGAATGTATAATCCGCACACACATGTTTTCTTACATTATGGACCATGACTTCCTTTGGGACGATCAATTTGGTTTTTTACCCGGGAGATCCACTTGTTTGCAACTTCTTTCTATGTTGGATGACTAGACCAGTTTACTTGATGAGGGCATTCCCACTGATGTCATCCTCATGACTTCGCAAAGGCATTTGATTCTGTGGTACACAGTAAATTATTAGCTAAATTGGAACACGTTGGTTTTCGGGACAAGTTACTCAACTAAACGACTGATTTTTTTTCTGAATGCTTCCAGTGTGTTCTTGTGGGTGATAAGCACGCTGATATCAAGATAGTGTAGAGTGGAGTGCCGAAGGGTAGTATTCTGGGACCGCTACTCTTTGTCATTTTTATTAATGATTTAACAGTCAAGTCACCAAACACTGTTTTAAAAGGCAAATACATCCATTTTGACATGCATGCTTTACTTTTGGATCATTTACACAATAACTAAACACAAGAATTGCGGTAAGAATACGTTACGTACGTCCGATACAACAATTTAATTATCGCATCACCAAAACACGACAAGGAGACCGCCATTGTTTTGCTGGAACGCTCAGAAATTAATGTCGACTGATGTCACTCTTCAATTTCGACTCGCAGCCGATTGAGGAGCTCTATTGGCTGTGAGAGCTGGAGCGTCTGACGGCCTTAGCTGGCCACTACACTGTCGGCCAGCTAAGGCCGTGGACGCTTGAGCTCTCACAGCCAATAGAGCTATCTCAATCGGCTGCGAGTCGAAATCGAAAAGTGACATCTGTCGCATTAATTTCTGCGTGTTCCAGCAAAACAATGGCAGTCTCCATGTCGTGTTTTGGTGATGCAATAATTAAATTGTTGTATCGGACGTTACGTAACGTATTCTTACCGCAGTTCTTGTGTTTGGTCATTGTGTAAGTGATCCAAAAGTAAAGCATGCATGTCAAAATGGATGTAATTGCCCTTTAAACAAATTTGCTAATGATATGGAGCTGCATACGCAAGTAGTCGATGCTGCCACCTACAATGCCTTCTCAACTGCCACTACAGAACTAAGAGACTGGTCTGCATTGTGGCAGCTGCCTTCAGCACCCAACAAATGTAGTATTTTTTCTGTTGGTAAATCCAATTTTAACTTTGTTTATTCTCTGCTGCCTGGATCAAATTTACCACGCACTGAGATTGTTAAAAACCTTGGCGTATGGTTCACTTCCGATTTGAAGGTTGAATTCCATTGCAATCATATTGTTAAAGCAGCCAACCGGCGAGTCGCTTGGATTAAAAAGTTAATTACTTCTGGTGATTTAACAACCTTGGTACGTGCATTTAAAGTTTACGTTCGGCCCATTCTTGAGTATGCAATCCCTGTCTGGCCTTCTAGATTTTTGATCTTAAAGTAATTACGGGCAAACGATTAAAATTAATACTGCGCACACACAGATAAAATTTCCAAGGTCATTGTAGGCGCACGTTGCATCATTTATGTTCGGGACGAACGTAAATAAAGTTAGTAATATTCAACAGAAAATCTCCTAGACTCCACATCTTAAAACGGATTTTTAGCAAGGGAAAGACTAACTATAAGTAAATAGACATTTGGGGCCATACTTGAGGTGGAGGATCGAGAAAAAATGGCGCTGGGAGGTATATCCCTTTAATTCTTGGCCCGTTTTAATCTTTGCTACTTCTTTTGTAATTCTATTTGATCTTGTTTGACAACGGGCTTCTGTCTTGAATTGACATTATTATTATTTATTTTATTTTATTGTAGTTTTATCTTTCTACGACAACGGACTTTTGTCCTGTATTGACATTATTTTGTAGTTTTTTAATATTTTATTGTAGTTTTATCTTTGTACATCTTTTATCTTGGTAAGTTCTCCCCACCCCTTTATACCCCATTTTTAAAACTTTTGTGCCATTTACTTTCTATTGTTGGCATCCTCCATGTCCCACTTTTAGGCTGACTGTTAGTGATCGTAGCCGATCCTTGGTAGACCTGTTGCTTCGCAACAAATATTTATTTATTTATTATATTTATTTACGAATTTTTGAAGGCCGACTATGGAAAAGATTTTAACGTGGTGGATAAGCAAATTAAATGCGTGGCACTGCCGAAAGAAAATAGCGATTTGACTACTAAATAATACGTCGATTCGAAACACGCGATGTGGAACAATCGATTAATAAAATTAGCACACAGTATATGTCCCACGCAGTAAATGTTTCCCTATTATCCAAGTTAGAAGACTTCATAAGTGAAAACGCGACCCACGAGTTAAGCGATTTTGACACAGTGAATAAAGGAATTAAAAACCTGGGACACCACATAAAATAGTGATGAGACTACTATAGAACACGACGATTCAAAATAGTCCGGCAGCCAAATGGCATATTTCAGGTCTACCCCAAAATTTTGTAGTAAGTTTTTTTTACCGCTGAATTTGATCAAAGACATGGTCAGCTTCATGAAACCGGTTGATGACATTCTGTCATCCTTGGGCATCTCGATATACCCCCCCCCCCGACCCCCGCCCCGCAAAGAAGTTTTTTGGCTGTAACTCCTTAACCGTCAACAAATCAAAAGCATAATGTGAAACAAAAATGTTCAGCACATAATTCTTGACAAGACAGGTGATACACTTCTTTTAGGTAAAAGCAACCATTGAACCCGAAAATCGTATTTTAAGTTTACCCCCTAATAATGTGCACGAGTGCTCCATTGTTCAATTGATTGTTCAGTTTCAAACTGATCTGTCGGGCTTTCTAATACCCCGAAATGTACATGCTTAGCATTTTCTGAAAGGTAGGGATCTATTCTTTCCATCAAATCGAACCGAAAATGTGTATCTTAGATAGGGACCGTCCTACATCCATTTAAAGGTGAAGAGGTAATAACGTAGAGGTGAAAGCATATGGTGATTTTCGAATTCAAACTTAGTCTTGCGAGCCCTCTAATAGCCCGAAATGGACATGCTTAGAACTTTCTGAAAGGTTGGGTGTTATCTATTCTTTCCATCAAACGAAACCGAAATTAACTTAGATAGGGACCGTCCTACATCCATACAAAGGTGAAGGGGTAATGGTGTAGCGGTGAAAGCATGTGCTGATTTTCTAATTCAAAGTGGTCTTGCGGGCCCTCTAATAGCCCGAAATGAACATACTTAGGATATTCTGAAAGGTGGGTCTCTATTCTTTCCACGAATCCTAACCGATATTGCTTAGCTTAGACACAAATACAAATATGAGCATTACAATGGCACTTTGAAATTAAAACTAGCCACTACAGCTACATCTTTAAACGGGCGTAGAACGGTCTTATCTAAGCTAAACAATTTCGGTTAGGATTGACGGAAAGAATAGATCCCCGTCTTTCAGAATATCCTAAGCATGTCCATTTCGGGTTATTAGAGGTCTCGCAAGACAAG
>JAHWFP010267074.1:0-16399 GCA_023313725.1 Lithobius niger | reverse complement strand
TGGTTAATAAAGCAACCTACCAACAGTTAATATCATGTTAAGAATCAATTTAATTAGTTGACTAGGGAGATTTTCTGTTGTGTATAGGGGAATATTTTCGTCCCATCACACACAATATTCGACTTCCTAGTACTTAGACGTTGGAACTACACATAATATTCGACTTGTTTGCACTTAGATGTTGGAACTTCAAATAATATTCGACTTCCTTGCGCTGAGACGTTGGAACTACAGACACTATTCGACTTCCTTGCACTTAGGCGTTGGAACTACAGACACTATTCGACTTCCTTGCACTTAGGCGTTGAACTACAGACACTATTCGACTTCCTTGCACTTAGGCGTTGAAACTATTACTCGTGACATGTCACATTCCTGTGTATTTACATGATCTCGTTCCAACATCACCTCGTTCCACACAATGTGCAGGTGCTTGTGCCTACGCTTGTTAATGTGGGCACACACAAGTGGTAGTTCTGTTAAGTGTTCTTTGACTAGTTCGAACTACAGCCTAACCCCTGTGCAGTGTACACCCTATATTGCTTGAGAGAAAAGTAAGATACCAAGCAGATTCATCACTTTAAAGCCTCGACTCAACACTGAATTCAAGGCCCTAAAAAATTATATTCTTATCAAGAGTATTTTTTGCAAGCTGTAAAGTCACCCGTTGACTAGGTTTTTATTTTTATGTACGACATCCAATCATGAACTAGAGTTTTGGTGGACATGATCGAGAAAGCGCAGCGTCGTGGTGCACGGATGGTGATCAGCAAATTCAATTTCGACACATATGTCTCTGGGTTTGCCGAACACACTGAAATGGCAGACACTTGAGGCACAAAGAAGTGATCATCGACTGGGACTGTTCTGCGGGATCTATAACAGGGATACTCTCTTAACCCCGGACAACTACTGAAAAATTCCTGGCTATTTTGGGGGAACAACACCACCCGAACAAGGCTAATAGGGTGCAGCATAGTACGAATGTCCTTGCGGATTCCTTCGTTTCAAAAATTGTTAGAAACTGGAAAGAGTTGACTTAAACGGTGAACGCCAGAAGTTTTATTGCTTTCAAAAAGTGTTTAGATTTACAGCATGATTGTATACAGTGTCAACATTCTTGTAGTTAGTTTTTGTTAAACGTCTTTGTAGTGCTATGCTTAGCCCTTGTCTGTGGATGTCGTTTCGATGCCTTTAGGTGCCACGACTAAGTTAAATAAATAAAAATATTTGGTAGAAGCTTACAAATTGGCATGCGTTTACCAAACAAGTGCTGAACTACTTTAATTTATTATACCACTTAAAATAGTCACAAATCCAAGCTAAAACGAGCGAAAAAATCCTTATTTGGAATGTAAATTGTTAAAACGGACATTTTAGCAATTCAATTTGTTTATTTACCTCGGAAAAAGTAACCAGTAAGTATAGCCTGAGAAAAAAAAAACATTTTTTAGCAGCCGAATTCGTAGGTGAAAGGCTGTTTCCATCAAGCTCACTTGTCCACAAGAATGGAGTGAAAAAACATTTTTTCGAATTCCTTGTTGGCCGGGTGTGAAACAATGCCTATCACACACAAAATATTTCATCACTCTGGGTTCATATCTCGAGGTGCATCCAAGACCTTCGAGTTTAACATTGGATGGCGGAACAGCAAAAAAGGGAAATATGATGATTTGACTGGTTTCAAGTCTAATTTTTAACATTAAATCAATTGATACTCAGACACAACATGAACATCCCGTAATTACAGGGAAGTTTATTTTTCTTACTAGAAATTGTGGGAATAGTTTCGCATCAAAAATCGGTAAAAATTCTGGCCCATAACTACCACTCACACTACGGTGCAGAGGAAAAAAACAATTCATGCCAATTAGGGCTACCTTTCTTGGTCTCCGTGAGCTTCCAATGAGATAATGTTATAATTAAATTAAAATCCAGTTAAATCATTCACCTTTTTCGCTGTTCGTACAATTGTCGTACAATACTTGAAAGACCTGGGGGCACCTTAACACATAACCCCAGACTGAGATTTTTTTTACGTGTGGTAGTGATGCCTAAAGGCAACTTTTCCATGCCCTGTCAATAATGAATTCCACAAATAGTGTTTTCACTCTGCCCTGCAGTGTCCATAGTACTACTGTGTCGATGTGCTCTACAGTGCCCATAGTATCACAGGTGCCCTTTGGCTGTCACAGTTTTGGCAATTATGGTGTACTTTTTTCCATTTCCCAAACAAAAACAAATGCCCTCTTTTCGAACTGTGTTGAGGCACAAAGCTTCTCGCTTTTCCCCTTTTCTAGTGTTTTCAACCCATTTTGATAACTCCCTGTTCCCAATCCACCCAAGGACAAATCTTCATTAAAAATTCTAAAATTCAACAAATAAGTCATTCCTTGCCACATAAAATGTGTAGGATATGATGCATTCTGAAACAAGAAGTGGGAGATGAGTATCGAAAGACACAAGACCTTCTGGGGCTAGGCCCTGGACCCTGATAAGGATCTAGTAGTTATCCCCTGATCATCTAGCTGAGTTTCGAGTAATTAATCAATAACTTTCTGGCAGACATCAGACATAACTTTCAGACATTAATCACGCATTAATCAGACATAACTTTCTGAATTATGAATGCTACTTTGTTCCAACTTACCTTGGCACTTACAAAGTCCACTTAAGCAGTAAGCATTCTTCGTATCAGTACAGTTCGGACATTCCATGTCCATTGCACACGCTGAAATAACACGAAATGCAATTTTAACAATGTGCCAGATCCACCTCATGACATTCGGGAATGCTGGTGCTGCTTGTGACTGACTGTGCTGAGAGAAACTGAAATTTGCAGAAACCAACTTGAAGGACCAAGTATGCGTAGCTTACATACCAAGAGTGCTATCTATTAGTGACGGAAATGCAAAGTAACATGAAAAGTACGGAAATTCATGACGGAAATGTAAAGTATTGACCAGCCTCCAGAAAAAAACAAGTTATCATGTTCAGGCACCAGCACCAGTTGACGTGTGTGTGCCTCATTTTCTGTACTATCAACGATGGTGGGATGGGAATCGTGGGATGTCATGACAAGGCATAGACACGAAATATACTACGGTAAATAATGACTTCAAGAATGAATTTACATTTCGGGGATTCCACCTAATGATGTTGTAGACAAAGGCAAAATTAAGACTTGCAAAAGCAAATTGCAAGTTAACAGATTAGTTCACTAATAAACTTAACTAATGTAGTGGTAAGTTAGAAAAAAGCCAACCGCGAAAATGAACGCTAGAAACGACAGTACGCTATACTACTGTCTTACTTATGATTCATTTATGTCATTTACATTGTCATTTTTTTTTTGCATGATTACTTAAAGTTAATTAAGCTTTCCAGTTTTTATCTTTGTATGGTGACATAACAAGCCAAAAACAAAGCAACCGTACAAAACGTGCGAGATGAAGCAGTATAGCGATAAAAAAAAAAACAAGGCTAAAACCAAGTTTACTCGCAGCTAAATCGGGGGCATCGTGCCATTAGGACACGAGTGGGCACGTTCTCCCCAGCCACATCCCAATTTTCCATAAATAAAGACGATTTTAGCTTCGTCTGCCCGATTTTGGCTTCGGTGCCGTGACTGCAATTTTTAAAAGTGCCAATTTGGGTCTCCTCTGCTATCTCAAAGTCATTAAAATTGATGATAATGAGGGAGCTTACAGTTCTCCCCCAGACTCCCTAGCTGGAAAAGGTTGCCCCCCCCCCACAATTAGTGGGTGCACAACGCCCCTGATCAAGACTAGAATATATTCATTCCGTTTTCAGTTCCAGATTTACATGGATTCAAACTTCCTCGATGGAAGCTGCCCTAAATCTGGAATGAAAATTATGATGAACATAGTCCAGTGTTTCTGGGAATAGGCTAACTTGGAAATTCCTAAAAAAAAAGCATATACATTTTTATTTAAAAAATTTAATTTTTAAATTATATGTTTTTTGTATTTGTGAGTAGTGTTCACTAAAATCGGTATGTAGTGCTAATTTCTTTACCTCGACAAGCACATTTTCCGTATAAGCAATCCCGAAGCTTTCCTTGACTTGAACAAAGCGGACAAGTGTCAGCCTTAACACATTCTGCAAGAAGGAAAAAAAGACAATTAACATCATTGGCCAACAAAACCATATGCTGAGCGCATTAAACTGTTAAACTTAGGATGTCTTGAAATGCATAGACTGAAGATTATTGATGTGTGCTTGACATACCCCTTGCTGCAAAAGTTGGTTGACCTTAAATATATATACCAGCTTTTCTTTTACCATTTGGGGATGTGGCTGAACTAAAGACCTTCCTCTGAAACTAGTTGGGAAGCGGTCGTAATTGGGCTCGAAAATACTTTTTTTTTCAAATCGTGTAGTGAATATTTGGAATTCGCTCCCAGATGAAACTGTCATGGCAACTTCATGAGTTATTTAAAACTTGCCTTTTAACTGCTGCCCTATAGGGTAGTGACACGACGTAGTATTATTGTATATAACTCTATGGTGGAGCCTTAATGGGTTAGCTGCAAGGGGCACTGCAGAGAGAAACAGAAGGGCGTCATACTGAAGCCGATGCTGTGAAGAGTGATTTCTTAGACCTAAAATGCGCGATTTTTGTTGTTGGAGAAAACAATGTTATTTTAAGCCTAAGAAATCCGCCCTTCCGTTGTTTTTCCCTCCATTTTTATGTAGTGCACCTTGTAGTTATGCCCTCCAAAACCCGTACTGGTGCCATTCTGGTGCCAATATGGCGGCAAATGTCACTGCTCTATTCCTTAGATGGTATTAATCCCTTGCCCGACTCAGGTCCTTGAGACTGTTTCTTTTACCACTTCCACTACATAGGCGGGGTATAAGTGGCCCTACCCTGACCTGACAATTTGCGACAAACCATTACCATTATCGTTATAATAATTATTATTAAACTGAGCACACTTTGAAAATGTTATGCATAGTTTGTAATGCCATTGTTTCAGATAACAGTTACTTATACAGCAGTATAATGTTTTTTTTCTGGAAAAAATGGCCCCAAATGCTACAAGAAAAAAATATGCCGCCAGAAAGAAAGCACCCGATAGTGAGAATTCCTTTGCAGTTGTTATTTTATTAATCAACTTCCGGTTTAAGAAGCTGAACTTCTATTACAATCTCTTTGTATAGAGCAGTGACACGACGTAGTGTTATTGTATATAACTCTATGCTGGAGCCTTAATGGGTTAGCTGCAAGGGGCACTGCAGAGAGAACCAGAAGGGCGTCATACTGAAGCCGATGCTGTGAAGAGTGATTTCTTAGACCTAAAACGCGCGATTTTTGTTGTTGGAGAAAACAACGTTATTTTAAGCCTAAGAAATCCGCTCTTCCGTGGTTTTTCCCTCCATTTTTATGTAGTGCACCTTGTAGTTACGCCCTCCAAAACCCATACTGGTGCCAATATGGCGGCAAATGTCACTGCTCTATTCATGTTATTTCAATTGTCAGCTATAATATTTTATAAATTCTACAAGATACTTTTATATAAAACTTAATTTGGTAAATAAAGAAGAAATCACAAGGTAAAGGGTAAACAAAGCAAGCAGTCTGCCCTAAAGACCGGCTTTGTGAGGATAAACTAATCTGAGAAAGAAAGCAAGGGCAACTGCCCCAGGGAAGCCCTGGGTTCGAGTCCCATTCGGTGCAGTTGTCTTTTTTTTCTTTCTCAGACAAGTAAAAACTTTGTTAAAATACTGCAAAAACACTACTAAAATAAACATAAAAATAATAAAAATGTGATGCACAAATTAACCTCAACTTAAAAGTGGCCACATTTTAACTTGCATAAAATAAGCAACAAACTTTACGTTTGAGAAAAAGGGAACAAGAATCAAATCAAATGCAAGCAGAGAGGATTATTAAGGAAAGTGTAATGATGTACACACTATAATAAAATGGGTTTAATTATAGAGTGAAAATTAGCAAATTAAAAGTAGCAAGATAGAAATTCTCACTGGAGGCATCTATTCCTGGGTTTATTTTTCCTATGGATGTGTTTCGGTAGTCACTCAGAAGGACACCCACCTAAAGGTCACCTGCAATAAGATCACTAGCCAATAGCTCACCACAAAAAATAATAATAATAATCACTGGACAAAGGCTAACCCTACTGATATTAAGATGGTCCACCAGTGGGTTTGATGAAGTTTAATGCACGGTGGTGACGTCACGCCAACACATCCCAATGCTAAAAGTGTAGTCGTTATATACGGTTAATCTGAAAACCCACACATGTCACCGTGGCTTAATTTTGATAACCCACACTTTTTTAATAACCTAACACTTTTTCCGGGGTCTACACAACCTCTGCTCCAGCGGGGGTGACATGTGACATATAATGACCGACTTTGCAAAACTACCGTACACAACACAAATTCAACCAACACACCTCATTGCAACCAACATAAACAGGCACGTTGCAACCTGCGACATTTATCGTACTAACACGGGGGAAAAAACCCTCGAGTAGGCTACTATGCTAGGCCCCCACCCATGGAGGAATGGCCCATTCCGGCAACCTTTCGTTCCGACAGTACTAAAACTAGGCTACTGACACTTGTAAACACACCTAAATACACCTAGAAACCTACTTGACTCAAGCGAATAGCATATTTGTAGCCTGGCAACATTTTCCGCACTAACACGAAAAACACAAAAAACAACCTCGCGTACTATGCTAGCAACCCCCCCCCCTCCAAACCCCCATCCATGGATGAATGGTCCAACCCGGACCCGGCAACCTTTCGTTCTGACGGTACGAAAACTACGCTACTGACAGTTCCTAAACACACCTAAAAACCTACGAGACTCAAGCGAATAGCGCATTTTATACGCTATATCTTATTTAAACTAATAAAGTACAAAAAATACGGTTTTACCTTAAAGTCGGTGACTGGGACTGGATATAGGGACGTCCTCCCGTACGTGAGACTTTCGTAGACAGAAAGTTTAAACCGGATGTTTGAGTTCAGGAAATTACGTTGCGATTCACAAATATAATTTTCAAATAAAATTTTGTTTAATCTCAAATAACTACTCTTGACGTCACACCTTACCATTAAAACTCATATCCGTGATGTCTAGCCGATTTAATGGAGATATTCGCTCGTCTGCTCGAAACGGCTAGTCCAATATCTCGGGCGTGGTGGGAAATCAGCACTCGCGCTGACGAGCGAATATCCTTGTTAAATCGGCTAGAACTCACGGATATATCTTACTTAATGGAGCTAAAAATACAACGTTTATAACAGAAACTTCTGTATCACGTACATGAATTGAATGCTGTACGTAAAAAAAAATGTGTGTGTATATGAATATATATATATATTTGTGATGGTTTCCGTAAACGTTGGCAGTGTAATCAACATCAACAGGAAAATGTGTTGCA
Source organism: Lithobius niger (assembly GCA_023313725.1). Lineage (NCBI taxonomy): Eukaryota > Metazoa > Arthropoda > Chilopoda > Lithobiomorpha > Lithobiidae > Lithobius > Lithobius niger. The sequence continues at coordinate 8,954 of JAHWFP010267074.1, read as the reverse complement.
TAGTTGCAGGCTGCAGTTCAAATCCAACTGTTGCGTTAGTCGATTTGTAATGGGCGAAATTGTTGGCCTTACTCGCCATTCGACATAACGTCCATCACCGAAAACTGGACAGTTATATGAAAGACCGGTCACTGTGCACGATTTAATTGACGGTAATAAGTGAAATGAGATTCTTTAGCAATACGTGAATGTGTATAACTAAAAATAAGTAAATAAATGTTGTTCATTGTGAAGATCTAGCATTAAGCAGGTGAAACTTGCAGTAGTTTTTGAAGTCGGTTGGTTACAAAATTAACGTTTCATTTTTCTGTTGCATTTTCTTATATTTTTACTAGAGGAAGCCCGTGCTATGCATGGGGCCGGTCACATTTCCCGGGACACATTTCCCGGGACATTTTCCTGGCACATTTTCCCGGCACTCTTCCTGACGACTTGTCAGATTGATCGACCACTTATGCCTGGCTCCTTGTTGGTTGCAGGTAGAGTGGGAGAGTGCATTTTCAATGCTAGCGCGAGGAGGGAAGAAGTGGTTTTCCTTTAGGCTTTCCTTTTCCTTTTAGCCAGCCTCCGATATTATATATAATAAAGAATGATAATAAATAGTGAACTGTTTGGAAGGTGACCTTATTGAAGGTGAGCTTTTAGTGGGCGATCTTCTGGCGTATAATCTTATTTGAAAAATAGGGCGTTTTGCCGGAGGTTTTTTGTTCTGGAGCATGATGTTTGGGTAATTACTTCCAGAACTAAATACCACAGTTTCTTAGTGGCAAGCTTAGTATTAATGGAAAGTGCAAACATTGCCGACTTAATATGAATAAGCCTTTTCATTACAATATTCCCTACATCTGAAAAAAAAAAGGTTTCCTAAAGTTTATAAGCATACACCAAGTGGCATTCAGCCTTGAAAAGACTGGTGTTGTGATGACGAATGTTGGAATGTCTACGACATTGTAGTGACGGAGTTTGATGGGACCGACTTTCTGTAACTAGAACTGGCTCACTCACCAACCACTCGTGAGATACAACAAGAGGACATGGCGCACTTTGCAAGGTTGCGTATCATTTGGTGGTCATTATGGAAAACCATGACAAACCCACCAGAAGAAACAAATAGAAAGATCATGACAGAGTTGTTCATAAAGTTAACTCTGGCGTAATAATATACAAATAGGCTTTAAACACATTAAATTAGTTAACTGTTGGCTGACTCTGTTGTAATTAGATGGTTGCCTAAAATATAGAGCAGCTGCAAGTGACGTCATATTGCTACAAGAGAGATACCTGCAAGGGGCACTAGATTGAAATGGAGGGTTAAACAACGGCACTTCTAGTCAAGGCAGAGCTTTGAGAGCGGATTTCGTAGGCTTAAAAGAAATTGTTTTCTCCAATCCCTTATGCTGCGAGGTTGTAATCGGAAAATAAAGATTCCACTTGCTTAAAAATGCCAGCAACTGCCAACAAATCGACAAAAATCGCGCGTTATAGGCCTAAGTAATCCACTCTTAACAGCATTGTCTTCAGTAAGACGCCCTTCTTTTCTCCCTCCAGTGACCCTTGCGGCTATCCCGGTTACTGGCTCCAGCATAGAGTTATATACGATAATACGACGTTGTGTCACTGCCCTATTGCGAAGTTTGTGACACTTTTAATATCGTATTTATTACCTAACTGGTTTTTGTAAAAAAAAATAGCAAAATAAGTTTTAACGCTTAGTATTTCTTACCTTGACACTTGCAAGTTCCACTTATGCAAAATGCATTCTTTCCATCCCTACATGACGGGCATTCCAAATCCTTTTCACAATCTGGAATTGTCAACGGAAATAACAGTCTTGTTTGACAGTCACGGAAATAACAAAAGTTGAAAGCACAATTTTCGACTTTTAGAATTAGCCTACATAAGGAAATTATAGCATTAAGAGAAACTCTTTGAATAACTTGCCCTTTTCTGACCTTCCCAAAATGACCCTTTTTAAAGCTTTATTTTAACAGTTGGCTCTGTAGAGTGGTTCGTCATTTGCCGTCATAAAAATTATCCAATGGGGTATGGGTTACGAGTGCGTTTTTATAACTCTGAAATATGGTACTAAAAATAAGGAAAATAAACTGCGGCATGGTATTTTTCTTAATATGTACACCACGCCTTACAATAATGCAAACCGTGTCCTGGATGCCTCCCACGCCACTGTGTAGTAGAGTGCCAACATGATACTACGGTACTCCCTAGCGTACTGGGAAAAAATTAGTCCAAACATGTGGCGTCATTCTGGTCGGATTGACTAAACAACTTGAAAAAAAAATACTTACTCTTTATATCGCCCATAGATGGCACCACTTTTCTTCCAAAACTTTACTACTACCATACCTACTTGCTTATTTGATTACTGAACCGAATAAAAACATGGGCATACTGGGAAAAGTTATCCCTAATAGAAAAAACCGTTGTTTTAAAAAAAAATTATAAACAGGTAGAAAACTACGTGTGTTTTCCTCTACTAACCTATGAAGAATGTATTTTAAGAATACAAAAAAAACCGTTTAGATTGGCATATTTATGTCACAGTAGTTCAGTCCGCCATCAGGCAACACTGTATAGAGCACTGTCATCGCTGTCCGTTGCTCATGGCAACCGAAGAACAACGCGTGCCGCCATCTTGTAGTGGTGGGGTAAATAATCGCGTATGAAGCAAGCAGACGACATTACCTGGTTTAGCCATGGAGGAAGGAATTCGCTGGAAATCGCTGGAAATCTAAACAAGGACGAACCCTCTACTTCTCTTTGTTGCCGCAACCACAAATCCGACAATCGTTAACCATCTTGATGGATAAACATGACACCAGCGCTGATGGCACGAAACAAGCCAAAATAACAAAATGGCGGAAAGCCAAGCCGTCTTCCCCACCAAGCGTTCCCCGCCAATCTAGCCAGATGTCGGGCTCCACGGCTACATGGTGACAGTACCGCAGCAAACTGTGACGTCACAGGTAACTGCTCTATAGGGTGCACCACGTGAAGAGGAAAAAATGGTGAATAGAATCAAAGTGTACTTGGAATAAGAAAACAAAGGGGAAAAAACAGGCTCAAAATTTGGACGAAATTCGGTGGTGTTCGTCACGTAACTGCCCCGGGTCAGTCAACCACTGAACAAATACTTTTCACACGCACGAAAATGGTCAAATTGAGCAAAGGAATTAATTGCAAATTTAAGTAGTTCGTAATTCGTCCTGTACTGGTTTTGAAGACGAGGGCTAAACTTGTGCACATTTTTGCTATAGTTTAACACCATCTAGCAGTTCAGATGTGCTCAACCCAAAGGGTTTATGAGACTTTTAAATTGTTACTTGGTTGTGGATACAAAACGTGATGCTTAAACCATCGTATTAATTACCATCCCTGTTAACGGCGTTAATACGAATTTCATGCTATAAAGGACGTTACCTCGACAAGCACAGTTTCCGGATACACAATCCCGAAGTTTCCCTTGAAATGAGCAATCGGGGCAAGTCTCTGGTTTGATACATTCTGTAACAAAAAAAAGGGAAATATTACAAATGTAATATATCTGGTTACATTTTAAACTCTTCAGTGCCAGGAACTTACATCCACACAAAAAGGTAAAATATTAGGTCCAAGAACGAGAAGTGTGTTGAACAGGGGTTCCTTGGAACCCATGAGTAGAGTGACAAGCACAGAGAGGTCAGGGCTGAGCTCTCTGAGCCAAGAGGATGAGAGATCGAATTGTGCTGCTGATCTTAAAAAATTGGCACTATCACCGACTGAAACCCGTACGAAAATACCATGATGCCATCCAGCGGCAGTGATATTGTTAGCCTTTACGGCTGCTCCAATGTGCACGAGGACGTACCAAATTTTCACTCAATAAAGGGCGCATTGTGTGCACGGCGTATCTTGAGTCCTGGAAGTATTTTATGAGCTGTTTCGTCTTCCTGGACGGAGCGGCTTTAATCGACGGCTGCCTTTGTTTTTGTAATCATTTTGGATATCAACAAGGCACTCTGCTACCAAAAACGTACAATCGATTATCTGTCTTCGTTCTGCAGCGAACTCAAGATAGGCCGCGCACACTTTAGTGGCTTGTTTGTTTCGTTAAAAGAAATGGCGTTGTACATTCCTTAGCCTGACGCAAGCAAGTGCTAGATAGTACTAGATAGCACTAGATCTTGCCGGAATTTGCCGACTTTCAATCGGTGATAGCGCCACTTTAAAAAGTGATCTCTCTAGAGTGTAGGGCATGGAAGGGATTAAAGAACGATTTCTAGTGGTAATGAAATTCTCGTCAGATGAAATGAGTGGAAAATTCCGTGATAAAAAAATCTGTAATGTTCAGATCTATTCATTTTTTGAAAGTAACATTTAAAACGTAGACGATAAAATAAAAAAAAAGAAACATTGGTAACCACCGTCAATTTTACTTTACATGTAAATGCAGGTACTACAGGTATTTTAATGTATCAGGTAAATAAATGTAAGCACTAGGTAAATGCAAGGTGCGTAGTACTGATCATCGCCACTGTGTGGTGTTCCTACTCGAAGTCATGATGTTATATACGTGGGGAGTAAGTTATTAGTCCGTTTTTGTTGTTTTAATATTTTGTTTTTGTGGGTTTTTTTTCAGTTTAGGTTTTAAACGTTAAAAAAATAGTATTAATTTTCGTATTCGAAAATTAAAAACTATTTTCGCCTTTATTGCGGGATTTTTTGACGCTTTCGTCGTATGAAAACGATATAGTAAATCTTTCTCTCATGTTGATAAGTTGGAGAGTAACATTTGTTTCACACTGTAAGGAATGTAATGTTGTTACACTACAAATTGCAAAATAGTTAGGATTCATGTTTGACGTGTGGTGTTTATAGCACTGTTATGAGTACAGTTTCAACTTTGATTCTTGGGTCAATGTTTATTCATAAATGCTTCAAAAGTTTGTTTAATCGTGGACAGATTTCTGCAAAATCCGTTAATTTCTATGTCTAAGAAGTGCCGTGTATTAAGACACATGCTAGTGTGTTGCCCGCGACGATTCAAATGCACGTATCTATGCCCGTGTTGCTACACCCTTGTGTGTTTGCAGCTATAGTGTCCGCGACCTATCTTGAGTTCGCCCCAGAGCGAATACAGATAATCGATTGTATGTTTTCGATAGCAGAGCACCTTGTTGATATCCTAGATGGTTACAAAAACAATGGTGGCCGTCGATGAAAGCTGCTCCCTCCAGGAAGATGTAGCTGCTCATAAAATATCTGCAGGACTCTAGATACGCTGCGCGGATAATAAGAAAGTTTGGCAGGTGAGAACATGACATGAGAGAAAGCTTAAACTTCGTTTGATGGGAAGATATTTGCTACGTGATAACATAAAAGTGCCTCGTCTTAACGGTTAGCTGAAAAAAAAATAGTTGTGGATAACGTTGATATTTATTTAACTTACGGAGGACTTACTAATTTCACAAAAGTAAAAGTTTCCATGCAATAAAAGTTGAAGTTAATTGTTATCAACAATAAATACTGCTATTACAAAAAGATGGTAGCGTTTGCAACACGAAATTTAATAAGAGCTTTGGGGGATTTCTGCAGCCTGTCACCAAAATAATCACAATGAGTGACATGTCTTGACATTTTCTAGATGAAAAATGGGTATAACGCTAAGTTCGTGAAAACAACACAACAAAAATATATAAGATCTTCCCCAAAACAAACTTGTTAAGGATACCACCAAGTGCTTCACCAATTGAAGTTGTTATATCAAATGCCAAGTTACGACCATCAACTGAGACTTCAAGCTGTTTTAAATAAAACTATCAAATGAGCCTGTTTATCGCATCACCTCCTTTTAAGTTAGTAAATTACTGTTAAAAAAAACTGTACTCCTACACAAAATTTAAATTCTCCCAAGAATTGTCAAAAATCTTACCTTGACACTTGCATGTTCCATTGAAGCAGAACGTATTTTCTCCAACGTCACACAGTGGGCATTCTACATCTATCAAACAATCTGAAAGCATAAATGTGTTCCGCATTAAGAGTTTTTCTCAATGCCCAGATTCAAAACTTCACACTTTTTTGGAGCGAAGCTCCTCAATGATCACATTCCAATGTAATCTTAGACCATGCATCACGCAAAAACCACAAGGACTATCCAAACTACACTTAAGGTTTATCAAAAAAAAAATCCAGAATCGGACATGGGGTTGAGGAACTATCAGGGTAACAAAATGGGTCAAGAGCCAAAATCCAAACAACGAAACAGCGAGGCCGGTTCTAATTGTTAAAGACACCCAATTGTTAAAATATTGATTCTTGATGATACAGAGGCGGCCTCACAGTGGGGTATGTGGGTTCAGGCCAGGGACCCTTACAAAGTTTCTTCTGGCCTCGCAGTGTAAGATAGATTCTGTATTAGGGTGCTTGGCTTCGGGCAGCGGCCCTCAATAAATTTCTCATCACCGGCCTCACTAGCAGACATGTGTATGTTAACTGTGAGCAACTAAAAGCATATTCTGAAGGCTGGGCCGATCCCGATTACCGATTCAGAATGCCTCGCGTTCAGAAGCAAAGAAAGTGGAGCCCGCTCCATTATGTTGACATTGGAAGTGACGATGGCTCTGGTATATGATGTTCAAATAAATATAGGCCTGTTGGCAAATAGAATAGAAACAGAAATAGAAAGATTCATTGTGTACGTTGTCGGGACAAGATTTGTCCCTCTTTGACAAACTCATGGCCACAAATTCTGTTGACCGAATGTTATTTAGTGGGTATAGACTGGGTGATGGAAAAAGGTTTGCAATGTCCCGGAAAATGATGCTACTTGTCCCACACGTTTGAGCTTCTATTTATTCTATGCCTCCTCATCCTATAAAAGTGATACAATGCTTGTATTTTTGGTGTCTTTAATTCGAATTATGTTATTAGTAATTATAAAGGATGGATAGTAGGGTGGAGTGTAGAAACCTTTTTTTTTTTTTTTGGAATTTCTCATTGGCAGGGTATGGAAAAGTTGCTCTTGAACATCACATCACACACACAAAATTTCATCACTCTAGGGTCATGTCTTGTGGTGCCCCAAAGACCTTCAAATTTAACATTGTATGGCAATGGACGGAATGGTGAAAAACGCCAAAAATGATGAGTTGACTGTTTTAGAATATAAGTTTTACGATTATCTCATTCGATTCTCTCCAAAACTACATTAGCATGCCGTAATTGACAAAGAATTTTATTTTTGTTAACAATTGCGGGAATAATTTAGCATTGAAAGTTGGCCAAATTGACCTTTTAGCCAATTTTGCTCCATAACTACTATTTGCACTATTGTGCAAAATTATTTTTTTTTTTTTCGATTATGGCTACCTTTCTTAGTCTGTAAGTGTTTCAAATGAGAAAATGTTAATTTAAAACCAGTCAAATCAACATTTTTGCCTTTTTGCCGTTCCACCCACTGTCCTACGACCTTAAACTTGAGGGCCCTTGGGACACCCAAAAAATAACCCCAGAGTGATGAAATTTGTTGTGTGCTATAGTGATGCCCGAAAGCAACTTTTCCACACCCTGCATGCCAATGAGGAATTCCAAGAAAAGGTTTCTACCCTCCACCGCAATGGATAAGTTTCGGCGAGACTGGAAATGCAGGAATCCTTGGCTTGGAGTGACCACTCTGAACACTCAGCCATAGTTCCTCGCTCCCATCGTCACTTGAATTACCATAGGTGCATTTTGAACTTTAAAAAAATTGCTCTAGAGTTGAGTGAATTGCAAAATTGGAACTGTCAGCTTAATCTTTCTGAATAAGCCAATGAAGCCTCACAATTGCAGTGTTAAGCAAAACTGTAAATAAAACAACCATCGCAACTTGCTGCTTTTCTTTCGAAATCAACACTGCGCTGCGTATGGGCGTAACGCAAATAAGAGGTCGGCGAAAATTGAACGGGATGATAAAATTGGTTGATGACGTTGTAACTTCAAGAAATAAGCAGTAGGGGAGCGAAAGACCATTTCGTATTGACAGAAAATAATATTCATTGTAGGTCTTACTTAATTTCGGTCTTACCACCGAGACGAGTCAACTCACTAAAACTAGGAAATCACCACAAAGTAAATGGAACTTAAGAACCCTGAATGTATGCAAATGCATATAAATTTGCATTCAGTTTTTTATACCTACCTCGACAAGAACAAGTTCCAGACACGCAATCACGTAGCTTTCCTTTACTTGAACAGTCAGGACACGTTTCAGGTTTAACACACTCTAAAATGAAGGAAAATAAAAAAGAAAGTCTCAAGCTGATGCAACTATTTATTTTACATACATAAAGTAGTAGTGCAAAGTATTAACGTACTCTTTGTGCTAGCTACAAATCAACATATTACAGTTTCGTAGTTATTTTGCATATCTACATAAACGTTTTACTTAACACTACATATCAAACATTCACTTAAATCATTTTATTTAACTACGTATTGTAAATTAGGCATTCACCCCTCACATCAAATTCATGGTACTAGACCGCTAAGCATCATAACAGTAAATTAAAATAGGGGGGAAAAACAGAATTACAAAAAAATAACTTTAAATAACAAAAAGGTACTTCTTGTCTCATTACTGCAGTTATTGACTATTTCCAGCGGATGATTTAAGCAAGGCTCTGATGCTGAGTGGGGTCTAAACAACTGTCGAATTCCGTTCTTTATAGATCAAAGAGGCCTCTGATGCTAGATGGGTCCAAGCAACTGTTGAATTCCGTTAGCTTAAAGATCTAAGAAGGCTCTGATGCTGGATGGAGTCTAAATAACCGTCGATTTCCGTTAGTTTATACGTCTCAGAAGGCTCTGATGCTGCATAGAGTCTAAGCAACTGTCAAAATCCGTTAGTTTGTAGACCTGAGAAGGCTCTACTGCTGGGTGGGGTCTAAGCAATTATCGCATATTTTAGCACTTTC